>JAJOOS010020123.1:0-32213 GCA_029582725.1 Solanum chiquidenum
AAATACATATATCTTCGTCCTATACACTTATAATTATACAATACAAATATTTCCCTGCCCAGTTTTCTTTTGCCTTTCTCTCTTTCTCGTTTTATACATACACAGATTATACAATTGATCTTTTGTATACAACTGTTTTCTTTTGTATATGTATAACGAATTATAAACTGCTTTCTTTGTATATGTATAGCGAATTATACAACTGTTTTTTTTTTGTATATGTATAGCGAATTATACAACTGTTTTTTTTTGTATATGTATAGCGAATTATACATATATATGTTTGCTATGGAGCGCAAATATGCAAACTTTGCTATAACATACAAATATGAATTTTGTGTTTGCTATATGTGAAAGTTGCTCATTAAAAAAAGGAATGAGGCAGCCGACATAGAAAAGTGAGCCCATGAGTTGGGCCCACACATTTCAACAAAACAATACTCCATCTGCCCCATTTTATATGTCACATTTTTACTTTGCACTTACATTAAGAAATGATGTAACTTTACCCTTCTACCCTTATTTAATTTTTTTGGAACTCAAGTTTTCAATCAATGAATATGAATTAATTTATTTTGATTAATTAATTTAACCAATGAACATGAATCATTTACTTAGCTTTTCTAAGTTGGTCAAATGTACATTTTCAAGGCTAATAACTCACAAGGGTAAAAAAGAAACAATATGGTAATTTATGCATTGATTTTATGAAATGTCAAGTATTATGGATCAACTATTTATAGAAAGGGATGACATATAAAATGGGACGGAGGGAGTAGTAATTTTTTATTGGACATATGAGTCATTATGTAAATGTTAATTGGTTTTTTGGTCTAATAAAGAAAATGTACACCTTTAAAGCAAGAGATTACAAATGCTTAATGAAGGAAAAAGTAGAAAATTCCAAAAATACCCTTGTCATACAAGCAGGCATGTTGACGAAGACATGCTTGCTTGTAGACTCTTCTACTATGTAGTAATATCAGTAGTGTTTATTTATTTATTTTAAAAATCAAAAATAATTTCCAACCTTTAGTTTTCAAATCTTTTAAAAACTCAAAAAACTGTCTGTAAAAATTGAACTTGCAGAACCTCAAACAAATGTTGCTAAGGAAAAAATAAGACTAAGCTGAAAAAATTCATCATTAATCTATAGATAGATAGTACATCTTTCATGATCCCTAGAGATGGTTCAACTAAGGGAGATATTGCTTTAGTTAATTCGAACTAAGAAATAAAATCAGTCAATTTCCAGCTTTTTATTTTTTAACTTGATTTTTGTAGTGGCGTCACCAACTGATGAACGACGTAAAGAGGGCAAAAGATTGATATTAAATTAGTATCAAAGAAGTAATACTATTAAATTTAAAGTCTAATCAACGAAACAAAATAATTGAAAAAATCGTTCGTAAATAGTAATCCGCGAGGAGTAACAGTGTACTAGTCTGTACTCTGGAGCATTCTAACATGGTGGTGTACCCCCCCCCCCCCCAAAAAAAACCAATTCTAACGTGGTGGCACACAATAAACGTCTTTTCTTATTTTATGTAATCCTTACTTAAGATGTACTATCCCTCTGTCCTAACATCGTTCGGATTTCAAATACCAAATCAAATCAAACCTACAAATTTGAGGAGGCACTTATCCAACAAGTTCACTACTGCTTAAGTTCCCCACATAAACTGTTAACAGAGCAGACGCTTTTGTTAGCTCTTATCAATCTACTTCACTGGCAGGCTTGAACTACTGCTCGTTTAACATACCATGGAAACTTTGACAAATACTTTTCTCCTAGTGTCTGTAAACTCTGATAGATTACTGTAATATTCATTTACATCCATATCGTGGGAAGGAGGATAAAGTATGCAAGACAAAAGTTACAGCTAAAACATTTCAAAAATAGTCTTACTTTGTGCTATTAGGAAACAAATTCTGCATCTAGATTAGCTTCTTGCTTTTTCTCCTATCAGCCTATTGTACTTTTTTATACCCCTCCTTAGGAGCTCCCACCTTTTTGTTTCCTTTCTGGAGGTGGAGGGTGTTTACCATCTAATTGTACATGTCATGTAACTCTACAGCGGTAATATCTACAAAAAGAATGTGTGCACGCAAACCAGTACTGTTGAAAGATCAGCATCTTGTCTTTCAGAAAAGTAGTTTAAAGTTCAGGTCATCAGATAGGTGTTCACAGACACAGGAGACTATAGAACACCAGAGGTATGAAGGCATTATCCAGTTGGGCAGTGTAGGCTTCCAACAGACCACTTATTGTCACCGCAAAAAGAAGAGAGAACCAGTTCTGCATAATTGCCAATACAGGATTAAAGATCAACCACAAAGTTCAATGAACGAGATTTTTGACAATAGTTAAATTTTATATTAGGAAATTTGAGAGGTTGCGCAAAGTTCACGTGTTTCAGTGTCTACATTAATTCCCCAAGTAGACATGAATTTGGATAACTAGGGGCCATCAAAGAATTAAAATGAGGTTCATTATTCACAAGGAAGGAGGTTAATTTTAAGGTGATCACAGAAATTTGCTTCTTCAACATCAGATAAAACAAATTTAAGCTGCATAACTGCAAATAGTGTAAAAGCATGACCATGTAACTTTCTTTTCTCATAAATACGCACTTATGGAAGCCTTTTTTGGTCAGAATGGGTATGCATGCCGACACCCTTTTGTACATGTCCAGAGAGAGAGAGAGAGAGAGACCTGAACATATCTGGTTGTAGCTAGAAGTGGAAGTAGAATGGAGCATGCAGCCAGGACAGACGTTATACCAGCAGCAGTGCCTTCAATTGTTTTCTCTACAAAGAGAATTTGTAGATTTAGATGGTGAGGGGATACAAAAGAAGCAATGACAAAACGAGAGAGGGAACAGAGATATACTGCCGGTTTTGCTCCAGCGGAGGACCCCATATTTGTATCCAACCACTGATGCCTACATAGAAGATTACAATTAAAATTTATGACAAATCATTAATGATCCAACAGCTGTAAGTTCAATCTCTAATGCCCAAATTATCAATATTATTCCTGTCTTGGAAAAAAAAATTAAATTTTATATATGAGCAGATATGGAGAGATTGTAAGGTAGGTTTCATTGTCCTGCACAATTCACAATTCACATGGTTCCAAGCAAGCATCAAGTGGGTTCAAGTGCATCGAAAAAGGTACAGGACAAGCAAAGAATAGCGACTTTACCATTGTATCTCCAATTCCAAGGCTCAAGATCCCAGCAAAAGGGGCTAATGGCCGGTCATTGAAACCAGAGGACAACCAGATAGGAAGCGCACATCCTAACAAGAGTGAAAAATGGCTGGAAGTGGAAGGAAGGAAAATGGTTAGAGTTAAGAAGATGTATATGCTGCAACTAATTTCATGCTATGGAGGAACTATTTCAAACCTGACAACAAGAAGATCAGTGTCACGATGATCTGTAAAAGCATTCATAAATTGGTGCACAAGCTGTCCCAAGGGCCAGATTCTCCATATCTGCCTCAAAAGGGATGATAAATATTGTGAAGCATCATAAATTGTTTAAGCATTGCCAGAAATTATAATAAGTTACCAAGAACTTGGGTAACATTGAAAAAGAAAAAGAACATTAGAACATGTTGCATTTACAAGTATATATGTATACATACTTCCATGTCTGAAATGTAAGTGCAACAAAACTATTCAGACTTCAGTTATATTACTGATTGATTGCTGTTTAATGTGTCCACAAGCTTCATCAAAGTCAAAATGAAGTGAATATAAGATATGTTTACTTGGCAAGCTTGGCTTCATTTGAAAAGTGTGCATAAGCATGAAATTGAATACAATCTTTACCACCCTAATTGATCTATGTGACAGACATTCTGTTTTATGTTGTTTTTTTCCAATTAAAACTGGGAATGTTCTTTTAATTTGAACATTCTTTTGAATTGCAATATCCAGAAAGAAAATAAGAGTGCAGGGAAACCTTACTCGTATAATTTCCAACATCAAGAAAACAGCCAAAGCTGCACCAAAAGCCAGATCAAGAAACTTCGGCTGCAGAAAGATACAGATGGTCAACAACTCCTATAAAAATAAACAATAGGCCCAAAAGAAGGAAAAAGACTTCCTAAAGAATTTCAACTCAAATCACCTGAAGTATGAGAGCAGGAACAAACATTGAAACTGCCATTAAATGGTAGTATTTTCGAAGAAGAATCCTCTCAATCTTACTGCTCTTAGAGATGTTGTAAAATCTGATAACTGATACATAAATAACAACCAACCAATAGATACACAGCGACAACCTTTTAAGCGGTTCTGACAGAACAAAATCTAATACCCTGCAGCAATCGAAGACACAGAAAACCAAAATATAAACAAAAGATAGTAATCCTTAAAACGTCTTGAGGTAAATGATATGTTATTTAATTCATAGTAATGTGATATGAGATAGTCACTGTATGAATGAAAGAGCTAGTAGCTGAACACATTGAAAATTTAGACACTGCAAAGTTCTTCTCTACCCTGTTATCTTCTCATTCAGTACCTGTTTTTTAAATAAGTATTATTTACCTACTAGTTAGATGTCACACACAACTTCTTGCATCATATAAGGTAACAGGTAACTATGTTTTTTTTTTAAAAATCAGGTAAATGTATGTGTCTTTTTTCCAACCGTCGACTAATTCCACGAGGTACTAGCTACCTTCCACTGGAAAAATCACCTAGTGTTTTGCCTCCAATGGGATTTTTTCTATGATCTCATGGTTCTCAACTCACTTCATTGACCACTAAGTCATACCTTGGTTCTCAGGTAACTGTTTATTCAATATTCAACATTTGATTATAAGATTGACCTCTAGAATAACATACACTTACAATTTACATGCATAACGAGGGTGACACTCACAGACCTGACCAGAGGTCATGCAGCAATTATATTTATCAAGGATCAAATCTCCACATGTTTTTCAAGGTCTATCACATGCTTGCACATCCAGTTTAAAAGGCCTAATTGTCTAACACAGGTGTTAATAATCCAGCTAAACCTCCGTTAACCAAATCACGCAACATAATAACAATATCCAGCATAATATGTGCAATTATCCAAAAGAATTAAGTTCTGAAGGGAGGCTTACCATAGAAAAGGGTGCACATGAAAATCTTGAACAAGCTGCATCCATGATGGTACAGCTATAATTAGAACACACGCGAGGGAAATGTAGAACACACAAGATCGCCTCATATGATTATCTGCAGTATCTCTAGAAGATGCCAAGCTGACTCGCTCAAGAAATTGAAGCATGTATTTCAACAGCATAGGGAAAAGAAGAAGGCCAATAATCAATCCCTGGAACATAGTGTTACATTTCACATACCGTGAATCAGAAACCTTTTTATATCACAGAAAGAGGAGAATGCACTAGAAAGTTAACAGCATGTATAATACCTGAATAATAACGCTAACTTCACTTCTTTGGATTCCATATGGTACAGTCACTAACTTAGATGCAGTAAAGTACCCATGGGTCTGTTAACGGAAAAAACACTGCTCGTTAGGTATCTATATCATCTGCTATCAGAGAAAGTAAAATGTGAGAAACTAACCTTAGCAGCAGTACAAGCTAGCATGTCCCCAAAATAGATAACAAGACCAGCAGTAACCAGTAGCGCTTCTCCTAAGAAGAGAAATAAGAACGTAAATAACTGTGCAGAGGACTGGAGGACCAGTCATCAAACAAAGCAAACCAAATAGGACATAAATGATTTTGAGGCTCTGATCTCTGAAATAACAAGAAATAAAGATTGTGTGGAATTAAAACATGCTCTTAACAGTGCAAGATTGTGTGGAAGAACATATGTTCTAACAGTGCAACTTAATATCTGGCACATTGTTCAAAGTCGTTAAATCAGAGATATGGTATCAGAGGGTTTTTTATCCCTTAGATTGGACATAAAATATATCGGAATTCTCTTTCAAATGTCAGATAAGATAAAATCAATGAATAGAACCCAATCCTGCAACAGAAAGACACTACAATACCCAAGTAGCTTTAATCTTCTCTAATAGGCGAGAGATGTTTCCAAATAAATATCAAGATTTAGAGCCACTATACAAATTTTAAATAAAAAAACATATTACATTCAACACGAACCATACTTCTTTCTTATAAGAAAATCAATCTGTATATATCATTTAATGCAAATCTAAGATGACATATAAAATAAAAAAAGATCATTATTATCAAAAAATAGTTTAAAATCTCACTAACAGAACCCAAAATATGAATAGCCCTAAATTAAGCACATAAAAAGAGTTTAAAAAGCCTAAAGTTAACTGTCAACTTTTAAATTTTTTTAATTTTAGGCTTTTCCTTTCTGAAAGATCAACTACAAGATATCACGAGAAAAGAATAAGAAAAACAGGTAAATGGGCAGAATGAAGCTCTAGATAAATAGTTGTTGCTTCATATTGTCTATAGCAACATGCCGAAAAATCTTAGTTTTGTTGTGATTAGTGGAGAGTGAATGTGAACTGCATTTCCGCACAACAGAGTGGACCTTCATATCAAGTGTGCAATTTAGTAGTTTGTGATACTAGAGATTTAGTAAAGTATAAAATATAGTAACATGACCAACCAATTGAAGCGCATGCTGGAAAAGTGTGGAGAATATTCTGAATTAATTTTACTGCTGCATATCCATGAGAGAATAGCCACAATAAGATAGCTGCTGTATACCACCCTGCAGGAGAAGTTCACCAAAAGAGTTGTTAAGGAGTACATAGCTGTCAGCAACTCACTAGGTTGACCAATGAGGCAAAAAGTGAAGATAAAGAAAGAGAAGTTGACCTACCACTATGAGATTTCACAGCAAAAGACACACAGCAGACTACAAAATACAATGCTATACAACTTAAGCTACATCGAGAAGTAGCACAATTCTTGCTGTCTGATTGTTGGTAAAAAATGAAGCAGAGGTAAGCTAGCACCGTGTAGCAACTTGCAGATGTCACCCAATACAGTAGTTGCAGGTTTTCAAGCTCTGTTAAAAGGTCAAAACTAAAAGAAGTCAGTCATACAGGTGAGGCAAGGTAGGATTCAACATAATTTCTGAATACAAACTCGCCAATACTTTGAAGTGACTGATGGAAATCAACCTATTAGGTGAATAAATATATATAAAAAAAATAAAAATACTTGTTCTCAGCTACACAAGCAGAAGCAAGATTACACATTTCCTCTACTAGACAGGGTTTCTCCATGTAGAACCATCACAAGATGGAAAGTAACTTGACAATACATAAGATTGGAGATTCAATAGTTAGCTACGTGAATACAGAAAATAGTACTTCTAAACTTATCAATTTACAGTACTGTTATCCTTCTTCATACTGCACTTTCACTGTCATTACTGCTTCATTTGAATTTTTATTTTATTTTAAAAAAAAAAACAGTGCTTCATTTGCTCATCAATGAATTATCCTTGCAAGAACCAGTTTACGAAGATTTTTCAAGTGATTCGAACGTAGCATTTTAGAGATGGAGGGTAAATAACAATAAGTACTTTCTTTTACCCAAGTGTCATGGTAATTATGCAACAATTACAAATTCAAAACTGGTAAAAATCTAACATGGAACCACCAAAGTTCATTAAAAAAGGTTAAACAGCTTAGCTCCCCAGTACTTCTGTTCTTAAAACTCTTCCAGATCTTGGCATACTAGCAAAAAGAAAATTGCGTGCTGAGAGGCATATGAGGCCTCAAAAAGGATGGGATCAATTTGATCTGCCAAAACAGATGGGGCTATAGCACAATATGATAATGCTCTAATACATGTCTTCGCTCCCAAAGGCTGAGAAAAATAATAGATGATTTTAACCAGAATGATAGCTTGAATCAAAAGAAAAGCATTCTCTCCAAAAGCTCAAAATGGAAGTCCTTTGCGAAGACAGTATGCTAAAGCAATGGTATAACCAACTACTTCAAGCTCAATGCTCACAACACTAACACTTCAGCATTGGAGCATTTTCAATATCTGAGGAAGTTCAACAGTGGTGGAGGCAGCAACTATAGCATAACCAAGGAGCTTGGATATTAATGGAAGCAAACAATCCTTTTCCAGGAATTCACCTTTGCTATGAGTTCCCACAACACAACCAAATCCAATCCAAGAAACTTGAGCTCAACCATCTTGATGAGATCAACAAAATTCTTCTGGATTGTTTTTGGTCTTATTGTACAACTAAGAAATTGGGTTTGATTGAACGAAGCGCTTTGAGGTAATACATGAAGGATGAATCCTTAAAGGAAGAGCTCATTTCTGAAATTTCTGATCAACGTAGATTGCCTTGTTAATGACAATGTCGTGGTCCACTCCCTGCAGTGTTTTCTCGGGAGTGGGGGGACGGGGAAAATATTTGCTCCCAATATAATACGAAGTACTCAAACTACAAAAGCTCAATTTACTCAAAAATGAGTGTTCTACCTTCACTTCCAGATTGATTTAAAGATACTGCTCTTGACATCTGAATCAACTTCGATACCATAACACCAGGCAGCGTTACTGCCCCCAAAAATATCCCTGATGAAGCACCAGGCCTGAAAAACAGTACCAAGACTATGTATATAAACCAAAAACTGTACATTTAACAAGAAAAAAACACTCAATTCAGAAATTTTACCCTGCTCAACCCCAAATTTTCAATTTAACGGACAACATAAATCAAAGGAAAAACTATGTAAAATTGTATATTGAAGATGCAGCCTAGTGGTTGCAACTTCAAATGTTTCACTCCCAAGCTCTTTCACCTTTCATATTTCCGCCCGGCCCGCGCTCAACTAAAAAATCATTTCATTCAGGATAAAAATTGCAGTAAAACTAACCTGGTTTTGAAGAAGTGAGAGAGGGGAACTGAAGAAGAGGCATCGACGGAGATCTCGACGGAGAGGGCGAGAAGCGAGAGGAGAGAAAGGGAGATAGATTCGGAGAGGAGAGATTGAGGGAGGGAGAAGACAATCCGAGCAATGAATAGTGCTACCACAGCTCGCTCGCCGGTAAGAAACGACGATGAAGCCATGGGATTCCGATGTATCAGTAGCTGAAATTGAAATTGAATTGAAAAAAATCATACATTTTGACCAGTGGCGTAAACCAGAAGAAATCCGCGGACCCGTGTGAACTGGGAGGAATTCGGTGGGTTTGGCGCGCACCGGGTTTTTATAGGCTGTTGAACTGTCAACTGATCTACGCCTTGAACTTGTCAACGGATTTTCCTCATTTTTTTTTGGATTGCAGAAAGCCCTTTTTCAAGATGAAAAGTTACATGTTTGGCCCTACGTCAATATTGATCAGCTAAATATGTATATTATTATTTTGTAAACAAATAAATAAATATTATTTTAGTAAGCATCTATACAGTCTAATTTTCCCATCGAAACGGAGAAAATAAGTATTATATTCTTTTTTCCCCATGTGGTTGCCAGTCTGCTACCATGTCAGTTTTCAACTAAACACCCTCACTACGTTTAATATATATTTACTCTGATTCATTTGTATTTCATTTGTGCATCTTTTAAGAAAACATTAACTAAAAGAGTAATTGATCAAATTATTCTTATTTATTATGTGATCTCAATTTATTATTGTTTTCTTTTTCACCATATTAATCTCTCCGCATTAATTAAGGTTAAAGGTGACAATTATTCCCTCCGTCCCTAATTAAGTACTTGTCCACTCTTAAATTGACATACATATTAAAAAATAATAATTGACATAATAAGTTTATCATTTTATTATGAAATGGATGAATTAAAACTTTAAGATTTTCAAAAAGTTCTACCTTTTCCAAATTATTTAATGGATGATATAATAAGTAAAAAAAAATTATTCTTTCTTGATTTGTCAAAGTGAACAAGGAAAATTGGACAAGTAGAGTAATTAGGAAGAGGGAGTAGCTTAACGGAGCAACTTTTTAAAAAGGACAAGTATTTTTAGTAAGCACAACAATTAAAATTGACAGAAGAAGTAAGAAATAGTTTTCTTTTAGAAAAGTCACCGGAAAACATAAAGGTAGATGACACGCTAATCATACAAGGTGTATGAAATTTGTGAAAAAAGAACTTTCATGCTCTCAATTGCCAAATATATAAGCAATAAACTCGAAGAAACTGAAACTGAAACTGAAGTTGCTATAGTATAGCATCTATTTGTAATCCTTTCTGTTTTGGTTACAGCGAAAAAGTTTGTGGACAGAGTGGTTTTTCCTGATACAACACTTGAGCAGAATAAAAATGACAACTTTGTATGCAACAGCCATAACAAACAGCACCAGTAAATTTTTCCACTTAGAGTTGCTGTCATCAGATATATCATAGACATTTCCCAGAGCCTCATAACCAGATATGGTTCTCACCTGCCCCACTGCAAAAGAAGTTCCGATGTACTCGTTCTCCAACAGTCCCTGGTAAAAGAAATCCATTAATATGATTTTCCTGATAGATAACCAGTGATTAAGAAAATGTATGCACTTAATTATGACTTCAAGCCAAGTCTCAAACTTACCTGGATAGAGTAAGTATGAAAAGCTATATAAGAAATGGGGTACATCCATGCTGGTCTAGGTAAAGCACTTCTGATTCTAAAAAAACCAGCGGAAAGCATCATTATCACCTGAAATACGAGATAAGATAGCCGTTGAATGAAAAAGTTTGGACTTTCAACTCAACATGAAATGATAATTAAATGATACTCCTACTACAAGAATCCTATATAACACTAGAATTGCATACATTTCAGACACCCAACTTCCTTGATTCCCCTTACGACACATTAGGAACACACACAGCTACAATCACTGCATACTTTCCAATCAATAGAATACGACAATATTACACCAAAGGGAAAGGGAAAGAATGTAACTCATCCACTAGTTAATCATATCTTGCAAATTTAGATTTCAGGCAGAACTCACATGTATGGACACAAAACTTAAGATGCTCCAGAAGATATTTTGACAAATGGAAGCAACCAGCAGCAGTAGACCCTCATTTACCAATAGACACGCAAAGAAATTCAGCACAAAGTACATCAGCAAGCTGAACTCATCTCGCAGTCCAATTAGAAAATAGAAGACCAGACTTGACGAAATGGAGATGAGAAACAAGAAAGGGATGCTGGCAAAAAGTTGCCCAAGTAGGAAAACAAATGCCCCAGAGTGCTGGTTTGATTCTTCATAGGTGTATATCTGCAAAGTCATCATGATGTTGATTAGGTTGATTTTTGAACTGGATGAGGATACCAATAATAACTCATTATCAGGGCAAATAACAAAACCAAAGTTTATAAAAGCAAGTAACAATAATAAATTGAGAAGTTCACTTAATTTGAAGGGAACACTCACTATCTAAGTACTCTAAAATACAAGACCTAGACGTCATTGGGATATCAATTTGTCGCCTTTGCTATACATCTTAGTGTATGATTAGGTTATTACTGAAAATTAAATCCATAGCACAATCCACATTAAATGCAATGCTAATTATGAATGGCATATCTTAAAAATAAAAGCTGATATCAATATTGCACCTCATCAAACATCATACTAAAGGCTCCCAGCTTCTTAGAGAAATCAAGTTCAAAGGCTTACTTGCCAGGACTGATGAGATTGAAATAGGAATATGATTTAATAAACCAAGCCAGAAATGTCACATTTCTAGCGATAAGTCCAGATATTTCAGCTATTGGAGAACCCTAGTCCTGAGAATTTGTCACTTCAACTCCGTATTTGTCTACATTTCACCCCACTAATTTGAACTAGAAGTTTGAATGATGATACAATAGTCCTTTGGGCGACAGAAAAATTACAGTAAGAGTGCAATATATAGATTATGACACACAGGGTTAAGGGGAAACTGTAGTTCATGAGACTGAAGAAAAGACTAGAATGAGGATCACATTTCTATGAAGGTGTATTGTCCACTCTCAGCCTACAAAACAAACCTTGATTCTTAAATTCACACATGTACTGGATTCATTTGAACATGGTGTTCACATATATTAGTTTCACAGAAGCATGCTTGTGCATTATACAGAGGAAACACAAATAAGTTGCTCGCATCACCTTGATCTCTTTCAACTGTGAAGGTACACCGGCGACACCTAGCAGAGAGGTGAATGAAACAAATACAAATATTGCTGCTACTCTTCTCTGCATGGCAAGAAAAATATCATAGTTTGCATACTGAAAACAAGAGCTAGTAATGGCAAAAATTTACCACGAGAAAAAAAAACCAGCAATATCAACTCAGTCCATGGTCCATGATTATTTCATGGACTGTGTAACCAGAAAAACTGGAGGTCTGGTGCACAAACGTCATATTGATGGACTACTGTATTAGAGTTTAGACAATGCAAAAGGAAAGAGACAGGTTTGATTTTTTAGTTATTCGCTTACCATGACAGAAAACAAGGAATGCCCCAATCCAGAAAACACAGTGCCAATACAGAGGGCAAGAAACACATAAAGAATCAATCTTAGCCAATAATATTTCCACTCCCTTGACATAATCAATAAAGATCTCCAAGTCAAAACTGTAACTCGTGTTGCATTTCCTGCCATTCCCTTTCTTTTGAGTGATGGACCTTCCTGAAAGGACAAAATGCAAGAGATCAGACACTATATTGAAGCTCAGGCCGTAAGTATAGTCGTTTGACCACTAAAACTTTTATTATTGAACACTCCGAGGATTTCTAAGCCATTTTTTCTACTTGACAATGATCTTATCAAATTCCTTGAATTAGTTCTAATTATAAAAGATTGTGACTTCCAGTACTTTTTATGTAATTGTTTTCTTGAATAAAGACTTTTTATGTAGTTCTCAATAGAGTTTTTAAAGATTATAAATCAATGTATGAAATAGATGTAAACTAAATAGTATGACCCTCTTATTCCAAATTTTGTTATTCTTTTTGGAATAGAGGGAGTAATGCATTGAGTTCAAAAATACTTCGACAGGCTGTCAAATTGCCTCTACTGTTAAAGAACTTTGGTATTGCAAGGAACAGAGATTAGAGGAAACTTTAACTTGGATATTGGCATAAATAACTCTTTATGGGGGTACTAACACAATAGCAAGGACTATAAACTGTTTTAAATGACCAAGGAACTAAAATTAGTAGCATTTTTTGAAATATTGAAATGGACAGTGACAAAACTTCTGCTCCATTCTAGGCTTAAAGAAACCAAAAACTTCAGTTCACACAAGAAGATAATGATAATTGAGGACAATCTAGTTTTTCAAAACAAACCAAAGCCAATAAGAGCATCCTTCAAGAGAATACTCGAATGATATTACTGTCCAGAGCACGCAGGTTTAATAACTTGTGAGTTTATGTAGTTAGTTCATATCAAAATTGGAATACTTCCTACTATCTAGTGGTCACACTAAAGTATGCATTGCCTAGATCTACTTGGCACTTAGAAAAGTTCTTGGAAAAAGATTGAGCAAAGTTGATAGTACTATCCATGATGTCAGCAAGTGACAACAGTGAAAAAACATACCTTCTTGGTAAGTTTCATTATTACAAACATATTACACACCTTCTCTTTTTCTATGATAAATGTACCTTCTCAGTAAGCTTCACTATCATTGATTCAACAGCAGCAGCATCTACTGATGATCTATAAGTTGTTTCAATGGTACGTATAGCGATGGCAGTATCCATGCTCACTGATGATAAGTCTCCATGATTATCCTGTTGAGATGAGAAAAGCACAAACTTTAAGGAACATCTTTCCTTTTTGTGTTGTGAAGGGGGAGGGAATAGGGTGGCCAGAGAACAGACGAGGATCTTTGAGCTTTCATTTTGAATCTTATAGCAAAAGAATTTCTTTTTGTTCCTTTCTCAAAGAGCTTTCCCCGGCACAATAAAACAATAGCACAAATACGGAGAAAAGAGGTAGTACAATGAGCTGAGTTAGAATTGTTCCAACATCCTAACAATTTTTCAACAAATCAATCACTATCTTTAACCATTAGAGTTGAGTTTTTAAGGGAAAAACAGAGCTTTGAATGCTTATAGGCATATACCTGCCAGCTTTTGCACATCGCAATAATCCTGTCAAATTCTGTGTTTATAGCACGCAAGAAGTGATCAGAAGGACTTTGCATAATTGGGCAAGGAAATCCAGCATTTGAGAAGTGCTTCACAATTCAATGATATGTTAGTCTCTAACAATTAGTAACATAAAGAACAAAGTATGATATAAAACATAATGAACAGAAAATAAACATTTCAAGTGTTATGTATTTCTAGTAGTATTTCACAATTGTGCACACACTTGGGGAACTGATCTTCCTCCATGCCCTCTTAAGTAAGTTTGTCCAGTACGAATCTCCGTTAACATTGACTGATCTTCCACAGGAACCCATACTCTTTTTCCAACCACTATCCATGGATTCTGAAACATTTAGTCCATTGGAAAATTTGTCAACACTCAACAGTATTTCTCTAGACAACTTCCTCCTTGTCAGAAACCAACAAACTGAACTTTTGTTGATTTATTCCAGTGTGTAAGGAAACCGTATAAGAAGCTATACCTTTGTAGGGCAATAAGCTTCTAAGTAACAACTTGGACTATGAAACCTGGACGCTCGCACTTCAAATATGTCCTAATGACACAACCTTATCCTGCAAGACTTCACTCCAATAAAAGACATGTTCCCTACAGAGTAACCATCCTAACTTGAGTAAATATTTACTTCAACATTGCTAGACTATTCTTGGCTTCTTCAATGCAAAATGAGAATAAATAAAGAACTTCAGCCAAATCAACTGCATGGGCTCATTTCTCTCTTAAAATGGATATCATCTGACTAACAATTGACTTCTTTCTATTCAGATAAACCACAGCCACTTCTGGGTCTCTCTTATTAAAGGAATACCCAATAAAACCATATTGCAGGAAAAAAAGTATCATTCATTATCCAATGCCTTTGTTTGATGCAGGCATGACTGTTAAGAAAACCAACGCCTTCCCCTGAACCAAGATGGACAGTGTAAGGAAGCATACCAAAGTAAAATTACCTGTAAGCAAGCCAAAGTTTCACCAAAAAACAATGTCTTTCCATTTGAGAGGAGGCAAATTCGGTCAAAAAGGCCAAATACTTCAGTACTGCTTTGGCAAATGGTGAATATCAGAGTGCAGCCAGAGGTGGCAAGCTTCTTTAATGTAACCATCATCAGAAGTGCAGAAACGCTGAACATAACAAGAACTAAACATCAGCTAAATTACAGTAGTTCATAAGTTTTGACAGGAAGAAGATATCCAAGAGCATCAAGTCTCAACAATAAAAAATAGCAAGTCAAAAACACGAGAATTAATAAGGAAAATTTTAGAGAGTAGGGAACCAGGATATTCATTCAGTTGGAAACCTACAGTTCATTTTGAATATGCTACAAAAATATCAATTTCCAGAACATCAAATAAGAAAATCACCATCTATCACATGTTCTCTCCCTCAACCCTTAAATTGATGTTCATGTATGACATGGGAACCATGTAAAGATATGACACTTGTGCCTAATTCAACCCCAAAAGTTAGCTCATAAGGGGAAGATTACCAAGTCAATATAAGGAGACCACAAATCTTCTGGTAACCAACTCCTAGAAGAGACCTGCATGCACTAAGCTAGCAATCCTAAGTTTAATTAGCAGGTCTTCCCAAAGAAAGCTTGTAGCCTTTTAATATTAACACAGTTTGCCCAAAATGCTGAAATATTTACTAATTGACCTTTCAAATCATATAAACTTCCAGCATGATTTGACATATACCAACTTTAGTGACATACTTCAATAGTTCAATGAATGATATGGTCTTTCTCAGTCACCACATGCACATACTATATAAGACAAGAAAATCAATCTTTATGACTAATTAACTTGTCAAACAAACATGGAGCATTAGTATCTTTTATGCTTTTATTGGACAGAAAAACTAGAACATACCAAATATTTGGCTGTTAGTTATTTTAGTAGCTACAGAGCATAGTACACAATTTGACAGCTATTTTGTGCTACTAATTCAAGTAATCTAGTCACTAAGAAGATCACGAATGCAGTTATGGATACTGAATATGTCAATGTAAACTCAATGAACTTCAATAAAAATTGTTGTGATTTTAAAACGAGAAGTAAGAAGAGAACCTGTCAAGATGATAAAGGGGTTCATCAATAAATAAAATATGTGGTCTCATAACAAGTTCCCGGGCAATGCTGACACGCCTCCTCTCACCACTTCGAAGACCTCTCATGTAACAGTTGCCACCTATAAGTTTATTAGCATAATCTCCCAGTGACATAGCATCTATAGCATCCTCCACCACACTCCTTCTCTGACAAAAGAAACCAGGAAGCTGGAGCAAAGCTGAGTAGTATAGGAATTCACGCACAGTTAATGATCCAATAAGAGTAGTTTCTCTGTCAACATATCCCTGCAAATGAGTACATTTTACATGTCAGAAGGCACAAGCTGACAAAACAAGGAAAACTAGTGCCCCCTTTCTAACTACTTCCTCCCGTCCAAATTAATTGACGTTTTAGCCTTTAAAAGTTGGTCCAAAATAAGTGATGTTTCACAAAACCAAGAGGTTATTTAATTATTGTTTTTTTCAAATTTGACCTTGCTAATTATGTCAACCTAAAAAGAAAATCAGGTATTTTAGTCAAAATCTTCCTTTTTTAGGAGTGAGTAAAATCCTTAATACATTTGTCCAAGCCTAAAACATCAATTATTTTGGACCGGAGGGAGTACTTGATTAAATTGAAGTTTTCTTCCAAAAAGCTCAGAAGTACAACACTTCTCAACCCAAATTCAAACCAAATAAACTAGTTGTACTTTATGTATTTTTATATTAACATGATTTTTAGCCTACCGCCTTTAACGTTTGGGCTATTGTTTTCAATGTCTATATTTAATGATGTAAGTATATGATTGTAGATGTGCTCAAACCTATTGAAAATATGGTTTTCAGATCCCCTTGGGCAAGAAGGACCATTGGTTGAGATGAAAAGAATGATTTTAATCTAAAGCTTAGGAATTCACAGGCCTAAATTCATACCGGCAACTCCTAACGCAACCAGGGAATAAGCCATATTGCGCTACTAAAAAGGGGTAAAAAATGAAGAAGGGATTTCCAAACATCAGTTACATGAAATTATGCCACATCATCAGAAGCAGTTGCACGACTGTTTTGCTTCAAAAAGTGACATCTTCTTGCCAAAGGGACACACATATCACTTTTTGTAAAAGAGCCAAAGGATTGGTCGATGGATTAAAGAGAGAAAGCGGGGGCAATCAACTCACTGAACCAGTAGTCATTACTAGGAGAATGATTATGCTTTTACATTCAAAAGATCAGTTCAGAGTGAGCAACAACTAATATATTTTTGTAAACTATAAAACAAAGCTATCAAAGTCCACAGTCCAGACCTATTTCTTTTCGTATTAAGAATACAAGCATGACCACAAATGACAGTAAATGCTTACAACATACATAGGAACCATACGGCATGTGCCTTCTTGTCCCATTTACAAACACCTCACCATACATTCTCGTTGAATCAGGTAACCTTCCTAAAGAAGAGAAAGAAATCTAGCTCAGACCCATATATAAACAACTGGATGTTTTCTATAAACTGACTACAAATTGAATTCCACAAACCTGCAAGGGCTCTCAAGAGTGTTGATTTCCCTGACTTGGCAGGACCCATGATGACAGTCATTGTTCCAGGTAATGCATAACCATGCGAACTCTTGACCACCTTATCAGAATATTTTCTTTTTCCCTTTATAGTTACAGTCAAGTCCTTCCATGCAATAGAAGCTCCTGCAATCTTCCTTGTAACAACTTCCCTCTCTATTAAAGAAGGAGATGGCAAGGAACCACTATTGATCTTTGACAGAGAAGGGGAGGGTGGTGTAGTCGCAGCATTAATGGAATCACCTCCTTCGTCCACTTTGACCTCTATATCTGTCTCATCCCAAACAGGTGAATCTTCAAATGAAATTGGTTGTCTAAGTGCGCCAGGTTTCCTCGAGTAGAAGAAGTTACTTGATGGCACCCTATTAGCTGGACTACTCATTGAAGAAGATGGTGACCTATAATGATCTGATTGGGATTGTATTTCTTCCATTCTTTGGAATTCTCCAATTCTGTCTAACTACTCCAGAATGGAACTCTGAACTGAGGTTCACAAGGAAATCAATATATCATAACTGATTCCTCCTTAGACCAACTTCACCAGTTTATAAAACGTTTTCCAACACTGTAAAAACAGCAATAATTAACAAGCACCACATATAGCTCGTTATGAAAAGAACAACAAAAGACAATACATTTAAAAGAAATTCACAAAATTTTAAGCACCGGGACAAATTCTCCTTTTGAGCCTTCAGCACCAACTATAGTTGCAAAGGATCAAAATATATTAATCAATCAATCAACTACAACTCAAACCCACGTTAGTTGAGATCTGCTATAGGCTGGCAGTCACCCTATTTTTAGGTTAGCCAGATCCTGCGGCAATCCTCCTCCTTTCCTATGCTTTGATGAAGCTCACATAGGCCAAGTTTAGAAAAATAAAAACAAGTACTGTCTATCAGAAGCTGATGACCTACATAAATAAATCCTACATACATGAAAACATTCGTATTAAAGAACCCCTTTTTCTCTTTTTCTCTCTAGCAACTCAAAGCATAATTTTGTTCATTTGGGAACTTCAGAGAACTTAAAGCACACAACTTTTCAGCTCTAACAAACACCTTTCACAAACAGAACACTGAACTCACTTAACTCCATAAAACCCGTTAACCCCAAAAGCGAAAATACAGAAGCACACAAGAAAAATAAAAAAAGCTTAAGCACTGCAAATGCTAACAAGCACCATTGAACTACTGAAAAAAAGAAGCTTAAAACTTCATACGATAAACTCCAAAAAGCTGCAAGTAGGCTCGAACTTCAAGATAGTAAGTCCAAAAAAATAAAAAACAAGTGAAGTTGTTGAACAAATAATGAAGATGGAGAGCAGAAAGCACGAACCTGGATCGAAATCGCAACAAATGATGAAGGCTGGTAGTGGAAAACAGCACCAAGTAACAAGGAAGAGTGAGACTGAAGTGTTGAGTACAATTATGAGATTGATGGATCCTTTTTGACCAGAAAACAAACAATGCCGTGCTATTTCTACACAATATATATTTGGTCCAATTAAGAATTTTTCTTTTTAATAACCTTCTTTTTATTCCTTCAAGAAAAAAGAGAGATAGTGACAATTCAATTTGATCATCAATTTTAACTTTTAACGTTCGAAGAAAATATAATTATTTCTTAAGAAACGTGTAAAAAAATATAATTATTTTTTAAGAAGCGTGTAAAATTTAAAATAAATATACATGAAAGTAAACAAGGGAATATTTTATAGATGGGACAATAGGTGAAAACTTTTAAATTAAATCGAAGAAAATAGTATTTTTAGGATTTTTTTTCATATATAAAATTTTTATTTAATGACACAAAATAAAAGAAAAATAAAATTATATGTAACTTAGACAACCAGAAAAATCATAACTAGAGATGGATAGTGGCACTTTATTTTTAGTTTACCAATTCGGGAAGTTATAATTAGTGAAGTATGATGTTTTTTTTTCTATTCGGTGTTTGGTGTTCACTATTTATATTGGAGCTCGATTATTTTAAATTTGTGCCACGTAGAGCCTTATTTAGGGGGAAGCGCTTCCTATCAAAGATTTTTCTATATTTAAAGCTCGAATCCAAAACTTTTAATTAAAAAAGGAATAGTTTCATCCGCTACACCACGTCTAGATGCAACTCAAATAAATGCATAATAGTCCAATATATATATTGTCAAAATATCCTTTTCTCTCATTGTCTTTTTCCATGTGTTCATTTGTTAGGTGATTCTTTTTCAGTGAATTTCAATTATCTACCATATATTACTAGTATAAATAAAAGTTCTTTATATTATAGTAGGTGTTATTGGTTAATTGCCATATTTATCTGGTTAAAAATTCTGGAATTTCTGTTCACATTCATAGGATATCATGGGTCTCTGATGGGCAGACATGGCAATGTAGGGAATATGCAAATAATTGAGACCTTTCTTCCACTTCATTTTTAGAAAAAATAAATAGTTATTGTTCTGTAAAACTTTGAGGATAGAAGTTTGTCGTCACTTTACAATTAGTATACTTTGACGAAGGTCAAATTTCATAAATGTATTTGCATGAATTCGTAATATAGAAGATAACATTACAACAACATAGAAGTCTAATAAGTATCGAGGTTAAAAATATGAATCTCTATGCTCTTGCTAGCTCTACCTTGTACATGAACCTTACCTACCTTAATTAATAAATATGTTACATTGATAGATCCTTCACTCAAAAGAAATATAATCAAATCAGGATTACTTTTATATAAATCCCAATAATATTTGATCACAAGTTTTGTAAATATTATCAATTTTCAAGTAAAATATCAAAATAGTGGGTTCATTATGTATATTTGATCTCCTTTTCTTTGTTTACTTAGAAAACCAAATTGTCCAAATAACACTTTTTTTTAACCTACCGAAATACGGAATACATCTATTACCTACATTATAAAAATCGTCCAAAAGCAGGAAAATACAGATAGAACGCCAGTTCGTATTTAATTTTTATCGTGTTCCGTTTAATAAATTGGTAATTCACTTCTTCCATATCCCTTTCTTGCACTCCTTGTTCTCTTCTCCAGCAAAACTCCAGTTTCTCTCGGCTGCTCTACCCTAATCTAGATCTCTGAAGATGACTAACCAGGCGGAGTCATCTGACTCGTAAGTTCTCTCTCCTCTCGATCGGTTGATCTACTGAGTTGTTTCAACTCTGGAAATCGTTTCTAGAAAGTTCTGAGATTTGTATTGTATTGTGATTACTGATTCTTACTTACTTTTTTGTTTTCAGAAAAGGTGCGAAGAAGGATTTCTCTACCGCGATTTTGGAGAGGAAGAAGTCTCCTAATCGGCTTGTTGTTGATGAGGCGGTCAACGATGATAACTCTGTTGTTGCACTGAACCCTGCTACTATGGAGAAGCTTCAGCTCTTCCGTGGAGATACAATTCTCATCAAGGTTTTCTAATTATCCTACTTTTTGGGGTTTTCGCCTAAATCTCGTGTTTTTAGGGTTTCGATGTGGATAATCTGATTGCATAAGGTTTACAGTGAAGATCACTTTGCTAGTAGTTGATTTTTTTTCGTCGCTTAGGTGAATCTGGTGGATTGAGTAGTTTTACACTTGCCAATAGATTTGAGACATAGGATATTAGTGTTTCTACGTTTTGAGGTGGTGACTTTGTGACAGTGCGGTGTTTGTTCTGCTTGTTTGATGATGGGACCGACAATTTTATGGGTTATAGCTGTGACATATATTTGTTTAAACTGAAAAGCAACTTATTATTTATAGATGGTCACAAGCTGTAGAGGTATTCTTTTGAACTTGGTTTTCTGCTTCAAGGGGAAATCAATAACTAAGATGATCCGTCAAGAAAGAGACAAATTATTCATGCTTGTTCTAGTCACTGGTGGGGATTATCTGTGTTCCTAGCTTATGCTGTGTCATTGAATTATACTCTGTTGATCCTTGATGAGCAGATGCCAATAGAGTCTATATGTCAATTGTAATTGGCTATATTACATAATCATGGAAAAGACGTTCTGAATCATAGTAATGAATTTACTCACTACATAAAAAGAAAAAACTCTCAGAATCATAGTAGACATATACCACTTCGACAATACTGTTTGAAGTCATGAGATATGGCGTAGTTATGCTCTCACTTTAAATAAGCGTGGGCTCAATCAAAGACACACTATATGATTCCAATGAGAAACAGTTGGTTCTTTGAGTCTCAGTAATGAGGAGTTAAATTAATATTGTGAACTATTGTATGTTGGATGTTATAATTAGTTACTTCAATTGAAATTTGATTATAACTTACTGCATTCATACAAGTGTGTGTGTCGCTGGCTTGGCATTCTACTTTTAATTTATCAGAAAATTGTGTGCTTCACTTTAAAGAAAGCATGTGCTTTACTTGTCACTTCAACCCCCAGTGGCCCACTGATCTTGTTGCATTTTTCTTTTTGTGCTTTTTTTACTTTAAAAAACAATGTTGTAATTTTGTCACGGTGCGTATGGCTTAATTTTAACAACTATTTAAATGAGGTTACCTTTCTGAATCTGTTTGCATGTTTGTCTGCCTGTTCATCCAATTGACTCAATAGTTTTGTGCTGCATTTTAATCCAGGGAAAGAAAAGGAAGGATACAGTTGTCATTGCACTTGCCGATGAAACATGCGATGAGCCGAAGATTAGGATGAACAAGGTTGTCCGTTCAAATTTGAGGGTCCGTCTTGGAGATGTTGTGTCTGTGCACCAATGCCCAGATGTTAAGTATGGGAAGCGTGTCCACATACTTCCTATAGATGATACAATAGAAGGTCTTACTGGGGATTTGTTTGATGCGTTTCTGAAACGTAAGTGTACTGACACATGCAATTTCTTTCCAATTGAATAGCTCAAGCATGGTTTTCAGTTTGGCAATTTCAAGGCTTTATTCTCTGTACTGTTGTGGTATAGGAATTTCCAATTCATTGAACTTTTCATCAAATCTAAAAATTAATAAGGGTGGGTTAAAGGAACAGGGTAGTAGTGATAATGAAAAAAGACTGTCAATATCATTGATATTTGATTTTCACAATCACAAACATACATCATACTCTCTGTCTGGTTTTAGTTTTTGTTCACTGTGATTAGATTTAAATTCTGAGCTCCCTGAATTAAGGAGACAAGCCCGGGTGCCTAATTAGTATCTGGCACCATAATGCTATCAACAGAATTCGGTATCCTTGCTTCACAGTATGTATATTTAAAACCTAATAGCTCTTGAAGGTAATTGTTCTTTCAGTGGTACCGTCAAAAGGAGACACCATCTGTTAGTGCGGACTTTAGTTAGATAATTTGTGTGCAATGCAATTCAACTGGTTTTGGACAAGTTGAATATTAATAATTTGATTTTTCCATCAAACAACTTGATTACTCTGGGTATATTGTTGTACTTGGGAAACTCGTTATTGATGGGCCATAGTGCGATTTTAAGTTTGTATCTTATAGAACTATAATTTCTGTCTTGTTCCTTCTGTTGATAGTACAACCTTTGAGATGATAGTCCAGGAGAATTCTGGGTGTTTTTTTGGAGAATGTGGAGTTGCAGCAGTTGTTATTGTGCATCTGTTTTGGGATTCTCCAGTATTTATTAAATTATCTCCAATTCACGGTCTTTCCTTGATTTTGTACATTCTACTCTTTGATTTTGTCAATTGGCAGTGAAAATTAGAGGTGAAGGTTGTCGTCTTTGTTAGTGAATTTGTATCCACCTTATCTGTAAGCGCTGTCTGTGTTGGCCTCAATTTTAAGCATATTCCTTTTTGCAGCTTACTTTTTGGAAGCATATCGTCCTTTGAGGAAAGGAGACAATTTCCTTGTTAGAGGAGGGATGAGAAGTGTGGAATTCAAAGTCATTGAGACTGACCCAGGGGAGTATTGTGTTGTTGCTCCAGACACTGAAATCTTTTGTGAGGGGGAGCCTGTTAAAAGGGAGGACGAGGAGAGACTGGACGAAGTTGGCTATGATGACGTTGGTGGTGTGAGAAAACAGATGGCTCAGATTCGTGAACTGGTGGAATTACCATTGAGGCATCCTCAACTTTTCAAATCCATTGGTGTGAAACCACCAAAGGGGATTTTACTTTATGGACCCCCTGGTTCTGGGAAGACCCTGATAGCCAGAGCAGTGGCTAATGAAACAGGTGCATTTTTCTTTTGCATTAATGGACCAGAAATCATGTCCAAATTGGCTGGTGAGAGTGAAAGCAATCTCAGGAAGGCATTCGAAGAGGCAGAGAAAAATGCTCCATCTATTATATTCATTGATGAGATTGATTCAATTGCTCCCAAGCGAGAGAAGACACATGGTGAAGTTGAGAGAAGGATTGTTTCACAGCTCCTGACTCTGATGGATGGACTGAAATCTCGTGCTCATGTCATAGTTATGGGAGCTACCAATCGTCCTAATAGCATTGATCCTGCTCTCAGAAGGTTTGGTAGGTTTGATAGGGAAATTGACATTGGTGTTCCTGATGAAATTGGACGTCTTGAAGTTCTTCGTATTCATACCAAGAATATGAAGCTTGCAGAAGAAGTAAGCCAACTTATTGAATTTCCTTCTTCTTTTTCGGGATCAAATTGTCGTTGTGGCATAATGGCGAGTATTTGATTCTGCAGGTTGATTTGGAAAGAATATCAAAAGATACACATGGTTATGTCGGTGCAGATCTTGCTGCTCTTTGCACTGAAGCTGCACTTCAGTGCATTAGAGAGAAAATGGATGTCATTGATCTGGAAGATGATTCCATTGATGCTGAAATATTGAATTCAATGGCTGTCACAAATGAGCACTTCCAAACTGCTCTAGGAACAAGCAATCCATCTGCATTGCGTGAAACAGTAAGTAGCCTATTACGACCCAGTTATGTAATGTAGCTTGCTACCTGATCATGTGCAATGTTCTTGTTGCTTATGATAATCCTGTCCTTTTGTCTGTATGGGGTTTATGGATGGAATAGATGGGTTGTGTTGTTTTAAGTTCACAAATTTATTGGGTTCTTCCGTGAAAATTATGTGCAGGTTGTTGAAGTGCCTAATGTCTCATGGGAAGATATTGGAGGTCTTGAAAATGTCAAAAGAGAGCTTCAAGAGGTAATTGAAGTCAATAACTCGGTCTTGATGCATTCATATATGCCATTAAGTTCTGTCTTAGGAGGGTTTCATCATTGTTCTTGTTTCATATTATGTAGACTGTTCAATACCCAGTGGAGCATCCGGAGAAGTTCGAGAAATTTGGTATGTCACCTTCAAAAGGTGTTCTTTTCTATGGTCCTCCAGGATGTGGGAAAACTCTTCTTGCCAAGGCAATTGCAAATGAGTGTCAAGCCAATTTCATTAGTATCAAAGGACCTGAGCTGCTTACCATGTGGTTTGGAGAGAGTGAGGCCAATGTCCGTGAAATTTTTGACAAGGCTAGACAATCTGCACCCTGTGTCCTCTTCTTTGATGAGCTCGACTCTATTGCCACTCAGGTAAGATAGTTTTCAAGTTTACCAAATTGTTTGTTGTAAGCAAACACAGGAACTCTTTGACGGATTATGTGGACTTAGACAGCACATATTTCCTAATTAGGCAATCAATTAGATAAATCTGTAAAAAGGAGGGAAAACAGGAAAAAAGTAGTTATCCGTGTATCACTGCTTACAAAGATTGTTGCTTTTTTTTGCAGAGGGGAAGCAGTAGTGGTGATGCTGGTGGAGCAGCTGATCGGGTTCTGAACCAACTTCTGACTGAAATGGATGGCATGAATGCAAAGAAAACTGTTTTTATTATTGGGGCCACAAACAGGCCTGATATTATTGACCCTGCACTTCTGCGACCTGGTCGACTTGACCAGTTAATTTATATCCCACTGCCAGATGAAGACTCACGCCATCAGATTTTCAAGGCATGTCTTAGAAAATCTCCCCTATCAAAAGATATTGATTTGAGGGCTCTTGCCAAGTATACTCAGGGATTTAGTGGAGCTGATATCACTGAGATCTGTCAACGGGCATGCAAATATGCCATAAGAGAGAACATTGAGAAAGTAAGTCCTCCTGCTCTTAATTTTCTAAATTTGGTTTTGTTTTTTTAGTCTTTGAGGCACATCATCTGTCTTTGTTCTTACAGTTTTTTATCTGTGTTGTTTACTGTTGTACATCTACTGATACTGGGTTCTTAAAGACTCTAAACTAGTGAGTGAAAGTATCACTCCACCTTGTTGCAGTGAGTGTGGACTTAGTATAAAGTTATATCAAAAATATATTCATACTCTGTGTGCTTGTGTATGCGTATGCACCAACAAATGCTGCTGCTAAGATAAGATGGATCTGCCACTGCTGATACTTGTATTGGACAATGTTTTAGTTGCTTTTGTGTCATCATCTGTGCTGAAATATTGAAATAATGGTGCTCTTCGGTACTTTGTTAATGGTTTTTGTCGTCTTCAGTTTGATGGTTGCCAAAATAAATATCTGAATTCAAGTGTTTATCTCCTCTCCGTTTCTTGGAAAACAGCTATGTGCTGTGCATCTCTTGCTTTAAACTCCATGTTAACTTGCTAGCTGGTCTCTTATGTCAATGTTTGCAAGGGTTGCTAACCTTTCTTTTTTCAAAATTAAGTTAAATGGGCATGGTTAACATCTTAATACTTGTCAAATGGCGTTCTTGTTACAGGATATAGAAAAGGAAAAGAGGCGAGCAGAGAATCCTGATTCTATGGATGAGGATGCTGATGATGAGATATCAGAGATCAAGCCTGCCCATTTTGAGGAGTCCATGAAGTATGCACGACGAAGTGTGAGTGATGCCGATATTCGTAAATACCAGGCATTTGCTCAGACCTTACAGCAATCTCGAGGTTTTGGAACTGAATTTCGGTTTTCTGAGACCAGTGGTGTGGCTGCTGCTTCTGACCCCTTCACAACTTCTAATGCTGGAGCTGATGATGATGACTTGTATAGCTAAAGTTATGGACTATCCTGTTATTTTGCTGCGACATCTTTCTTTTCCGTTGTTGCTATAGAGTTTCCTAAACAAAAATGTCTTTGAACTATTACTTTGTTTCTGGAAGCTGTAACGCTACTCGCCCAACTGTTGGTTTATTTTGCCCACTCTTTAATGTTGTTGTTATCTTGAGGTGTTCTGTGACATTTTAAAGAAACCTCAATAGCTTCGCTAATACAGTGGACTTTGGTTATTTGTTCTCTTCTTCACCTTTCCCCTTTTGATGAATCGCTTTTTTGTTACCAGGCTCTAATCTGCTTTTGTATATTAGGTGCTAATTCACTTGAAACTGCTACAGTTTCTGTAAATGAGCATCTAATTCAATATTTCCTTGGCTAGTCTAACTGCAGGGGAAGTTTTGCTGAAATAACTTGGTGTATGTTTGAGAACAAATTATGTAACTTAGTTACGTGTGATCTCTACCCGTACTAACCTTCGAAAAAATCCATGCAGAATTTCATGTTTTAGGTTTAGCATTGAACACAATACTTTAAGAAATCATATTGAGTTGAAAATGTCAGAAATTATGTTCGACCCTGTTTCTGCCAAATTACGTAAGATTACTCCTATAATGTTTCAACTCCAAATGAAATTAAAAAGTCTAATGTTAGTAACAATCGAGACCTAAGAAAAGAAATTCACAGTTTACTCTGTTTAAGACTTGTACATGTAAGGTAACCTACTATAACAAACACAGAAACAGAGTGCATAATGCAAGCTTTTCGTCTTTCTTTCTTGATAAGTAGCAAAATATCCAGTAACGTAAAATACAGAAGTATAAATTGAACTCCACTATAGTCAATTTAATAAAACAAAACATGAATTATTATACTAGATAAAAAGAATAATACCGCTTATTCGTATAAATTAGTTAATCAGTTATTCTCATAACAACATTGCTGGGATAGCTAATTAAGGTTGCTTGAAATGCTTGTCTTGAGAACATCCAATTCCAAGTTCACCAAATATATGATTGTTCACATATCTGCTTGGACCAGATGCATGTCTGAACCCTTTTGGTAAGCAATTCTTGATTTCCTTCCCATGAAAAAAAGGACGTTTATTGTGACGATTCATCAACTCAGGCTTCATTATCATGTATTCTTCAGATAATTGACGGACTCCCACAGCTTCATTTATAAAAGAAGATAGCAAAACAAGGCAAAAAACATATAGTATAAGGAAAATATTTTTATTGGAAGCTGCATTTGTCATTTTAAAAAAGTTCTATTGTGTGGAGTTTCTGTAAAACTCTTGTGTATGTAGAAACTATGATGTGTGGTTTATAACAAGTGAAACTATAAATAGGCTCGTGAGGAGTAGAGGCGGCAGATATAAAGATTTGTACACAACTCATTGCAAGCAGAGTACAGACAGTACAAACCATGCAACCAAAAAGTTTTAATTTTGTATACTTGTAACGCATAAAAAAAACTGTCTGATGTACAAAACTCGTGTTAGTAGACTCATTATTTTTATATGGTGGCCCGTGATTGTTGGGCATTAATTGCTAGTATAAAATCATGAACTTCTCTCTTCCTTAATTTCTCACATTAATACATTTTTACTTTCTCTATGAATCTTTAGTACGTCTTCGTTGTTGCTTCACTTCCATCATTTAATATTTCGACGCACCTTATTCATTTTTCATTAAAAGAGTATGTATATTAAATAAAGTATATTTGGGACCGATGGATCGCCCTTCTTAATTCCTATTTAATTTATGGAGTTAGAAATATGGTTTTCATTAAATTTCGAATTTCTTCGTTAGACATTATTCATGATTGCTACCATCTATTTTTAATTTATGAAGTTAGAAATATGATTTTCAAATTAAATTTTGAGTTTCTTTATTAGACATTATATAAAGAGAAAAGACATAAAATGACATCTGAAGTTTGTCTCGAATTTTTAAAAAGACACCTTAATTATGCAAGCGTCCTATTACCCCACAAAAATGTTAAATATCTTTGTAAATAGACCATTTTGATCAATTTTCTCCCTATGTTTGTGAACATGCTGATGACAGCGCGTGAATCACTTTACTTCCAAAAACCAATTAAAAAGCGACACATTTAAGTTATTTTGTCCATTAATTCATTTTTAAATGCACCATCTTCCCCAAAATTTCAAGAGAGCCTTTGGTTGAAGGTTTTAACAGAAAAAACCAACACTCTCCCTCTGGTGAAATCGGCTCAAAAAGATAAGAATTTGATTTATTTTTCAATCCAAAAAATTAATTAGAAGTCATTTGATAACAAAGTTGGAGAAGCAGTAATAGGAGAAGAAGAACCAGTTGGGTAGCTATGGTGACATTGAAAAGTTGTTCCACGGAGGGAGAAAGGGAAAGAGCCGTCATTGTTGTATATTGCAGGAGCAATAGCTAGAAATTTCTGAGTCAATTTAATCGATCTAAGGAGTAAAATTGTGAAGTGGGTTGATGAATTTGAGTTAGAATTTTGTGGGTTGAGAAATTTGTGTTAGAATTTTGTGGGTTGTTGATTAAAAATTGAAAGTTTGAAGGAAAATTTTGTGGGTTTTCTATTTTTAAGTTTTACCAAGAATTTTTGTTTTTGAAACGATTCGGATCAAGTTAATCTGCTTTTTAAATTAAATTTATTAATTAAAAGAGGTGAGAATCACGCACTTGTTTATAGATGAGAAAATGGTTCAAAATGCTCTGTTTATAAAGGTATATAATATTTTTGTGGGATAATAGGACACCCGCATAATTAAGGTGTCTTTTTGAAAATTTGGGACAACTTCATGTGTCACTTTATGTCTTTTCTCTTATATATATATCGAGGTCCATAATTGACTATATATCCGTGATACCATACTAAAAAGTAAAAACTTAGTCAGCAACACAAATAGATTGATTGTCACCTATTTCCTACATTACCATATCTAATGATCTGTCACGTTCATGTGTTTTCCATTATTATTACAACTACAATCTATCAATCTGATTTCAATGTTACCTAGGTGTATTTCGATCAATTTCTTGAATATTATATATATTTTCTTCGAACCTGTAATCCACAACTGTTATTCTTGGGGTGTGTAAACCCGCTCATATATAATAGCTCACAAATTACCACACGAAAAATGTAAATTGCACTAGGTAAACATAGTGTGGCGAACTCGACTAAAAAAAGTATTAAGGAAATCGAACTATAACCACCTTTATTGGATACCACATGTTACACAACTCAACCACCCTTACGGATCTAATGGTCTTACTCCGTACCTATCACCAATTTTATGAAGACCGCGGATACATAAGGCCGCTGCTACCTTAATTGATGCACCAGCTGTTGGGTAAACTATGTCTATTATATTATTATTATTATTATTATGAGAAATTTGTTGCTATAAGATTTAGATGAAAGTAAATGCTTACAATTTATTGTTCTACTAGTCTCTCTAGCTGAACAATTATATCTCTCTCTTTTTCTCTTTTTTCAACTTGTAAGATTAGATTTTTTATGTATGATATCAAGTGGTTAGAATTTAGAGAAGTGTACCAGCAAATTACATTCTATTTATATTCATTCAGTTTTATGAGAGATCAATGCTAGGAAAAGTAGTTGAAGGGCTTCAAATGTAGTGGTTTAATTTGTAGGAGAAATAATAAAGGCATATATCTCCCTTTATCTCTTTTTACTCGTGAAGTTTTAATTTGACTCATCTATTAAAAAAAAATTGATTGCTATAGTGAGTTTACTATTTTACCTTTATTAATTGATAGGATCTCAAATATCTTTACTTACTACATTTTTCAAAAATATTAACTTAATGTTAATAAATTGAGGATATAATAGGTAAAAAAAAATTGTCCGTTCTTAATTTATCAAAAAGGTACAAGTAAAAAGAAAAAACTAGACATATAAAAAGGGATAGGGAGAGTAGATATTAAAGGACAGACCAAGTGATTTGGATTCTATCTGTATTAATGCAATTGCAATTTCAAGTTCAATGAATCGGAGATACTGAAATTACTGTACCAACTTGTTGTTATATCTTCCCAAATTGAAATTTAAGGAATTCAATCGTTAAAGTTTTTACCACTAAATCTTTTCTACTTTCAAACTAACGGATTTAGGATATATATATTAGTATTCTTTGCGGACCACATATATCTATATAATATATGTAGTCGTGTCTAAAATACTGGATTCAGTTAAATGAATGGCTTTGAGTGTTTGGGAGCTGAATATTCTTGACAAGTTTGGATTGCAGACCCAGCCTATTAACATGTAAGAAAATATTAGTAGTACTACTATTTTATAGGTAAAGTACGGGTGAAAAAGAATATAAATTTATTGATATGTAGTAATGAATTTAACCTATATATATTCTCACACAATTTACTGTTATCTACGTAGATAGAAACCAAACCAATAGTAATTATTAAGAACAAAGTTCATTAAGGAGGTTGGTATTGTGATTCTTTTGTTTGGTGAAATAATGATAGTCTAGTGTTAATTCTCAACAATTGATGGTCCGGATGGAAACCCAAGAAGGACTAATCGACGAACGGGTCAATTTGGATATGAGCAATTGATTCAGTTCAATCTGTTTTTTCAAATTTTTGATATTTATGTCCATCCCTTTGAAAATACATTTATGCTTAGAGTTACTATTGTTTTTTTAAAAAAAAAAATGAAATAAACCAATTATTTGCATGTCCACTTCGTGACGTTTTTCTCAACTAGCTAATAGGGAAGCCTGACGCATACATAATTTCCATATTTTGTGTTTATGTTAAATTAACTAATTAAATTTTATTAGTTAAAATTTAAAGTTAGTAATATATTGCACTTAATTATTGGTTGAATATGAATATGTCTATGAAAGGCATATAATTTGTATTTTTTTGATTTGGTATAAATAATGAGTATAAAAATATATATAGATATTATTTTTATATCTCAAGTAGCCTAATAAAATTAAGTTAATTTATCAAGTAATGCTGATGTAATGAGCCAAGTCAACTTTCCCACAGCTTGGGACTTAAAAGCTGTACCCACATTGACTTGAAATTGTCCCTCTTTTTACTTTAATTGTTCATGCACTTTCTTTTAAAAAGATACTAAATAAAATATATTTTTAATTATACTTAATAACTATAATTATTAGTATTTCAAAAAATGTAGAAAAATAATCTAGAAAACTAGTAGTCCATAAATATTAATAAAAAAAAGAAAAAGAAAAAACAGATTGTCCTTGTGTTGATACAGTAAATATCAAGTCAAATATCTTCAATCTAAAAATTTAAATTGACTCTTTTTTCCCAGGGAAAAGAGAAACATAATTCACTCTAAGTTCATTAAAAATGCATTATTTTTTTACTCCTACTTGAGTTATCAATACTTTACGAGTTAACGTGAGTTGAATTGTCAATTATATTACACTTAATTTTCGATTTCACTCTAAGCCAACTAATATTT
>JAJOOS010020124.1:0-42410 GCA_029582725.1 Solanum chiquidenum
AAATAATAATAGCGACTTTATTGTTATTAAAAAAATATGCAGAAAACGATGAGCCAAGCGTGCACGTTAGTTCAAAGAGTAAAAGAGAGAGGAATTTTCAAGGTGGGTCCCTAACCTACGCGGAAGGAACAAGGAAGGGTGCGCATGATAAATTAATTAAAAAGCCATCGAGTAAATAGATGTGCACACGTGCGCACTCATTGCCCCTAACAAAAAGTATTCATCGGTAAATTAAACTACAACTTATAATAAATTTATAATTATAATACTATAGACTACTTTATTATATTTTGTCAATAACTTGTGGTCCACATAAAGACCAAATTACCCTCAATAATATGGTCCAATATATATAACAACAATAATAATCAAAACGAGATCTAAAAACAAAATAAAATATACGCAGATTATATTCTTATTTTTGTATGATAAAAATGTTGCTTTAAGTAAACTCTGTTCAATTTAAGAGAAACACTTTTAATGTAGGTTTATGGGGGGAAACAATAATAACACGATAACAAGATAAAAGAACAAATAAAACATGTATATTGAATAATATGAAGTTGCGCAATGACTATGAATAAGGAGAATACGAGGAGGAGAAACTCTCCCATTTATTAAGAGTTTATTTTTATAAATTATGCTTTGAAAAGTTAAAATTGATCACTAACTAGCATTTTATGTAATTATTTAATGATAGTTTTTTTTTTTTATTAAAATGAATAAGTAAATTTTTTTTTTTTTTATTATTATTAATGTAAAGGATCAATAAAAAAAGTGAAGAGAGTATATTTTGAGTTAAGGATTTTTTAGTAGCACAGTAATATTTTAATATAGTTTCTTTTAATTCTTGAATTGTCACCGTCAAACAAATTATTTTCTACTTATATTTTTGGTGTTTAATATTTTTTCTATATTGAAGTGGATTTTTTTGCTATTAATGTCATATGAATCCCATGAGATTTGAGTCATTATTTAATAAGTTCATGTCAAAATTGTGATGGGTTGTATAATTCATCTATAAGGTGGAATTTATTTTTATCATGCATTTCATCCATTTTAAATAAAAGATATAAAAAAAATAGTCAAATTTTGAAATGAATTACTAAATTTTCTTTCTAAAATGAAGCATGAAAGGGTTAAAGAAAGACTTATATTAGAGTTTGCATCAAATCCTAACTAATACAATGATATGTTTTGTCATTTTAATGTATTGCTCAACTAAGATAAAGTTAATATAATTTGATGTAAATTATTTATATGATCAAATGTTTCTGAATAACTTGCTTCTTTTTATGATAAATTCATGGCATAGTGTAGTCATAATCAAAATAGCTTCATTTTATACGCGAACCAAGATATAAAATATACACATAACTCTAAATTCATTCGCAAACTTAAAATCTAGAATATACAGTAATTTGATCAATTTAACAAGATAACTTGACAATAATAAAATATTACTATTTTTGTTATATTAAACCTAACAAGATAACAAAAGCTACAAAATTATTTTTTCACAATAGCAACAACAACAATTGTAAATTCATTAATGGCGTTAGAAAAAGGATAAAAAATTATTTTCGATATACCCTCGACTCAAAAGAAATGTAATTAGAATGATTCTCGAAGTAAATTAAAAATATATTATCTCTTTCAACTACATTATTAAATGAATCAACCATATACAACAATTAATAATTACTCCGCCAATTAAGAATGAAAACCAAAATCTTAAATAAATTGGAACTTTTTTTATATATATAAAAGAAAAAACAATAATTTAAATTACATTAAATGTGGCTAGCAAAATTCAGGTGAAACACCACCCAATTCATCATGCCCTTATTCAATTCCCAAAAGAAGAAGCCCATTATGGTAATTTCACAATCCTTAAAAATGATTAATTAAAATTTAACCTTTAATAAAGTACCTTTTAATTACCTTTTACCCATAATAATAACCCTATTATAAGTCATTGCCGTGTTTGACCTCCAAAGCCACCATATAAATTCATAATATATATAAAAATAAATCTATTTATATATATGTATTTACAGAACTATATATTATAGTTATTGATTTCTTCTTCCGTAAATTTGTTCGGCTACCGGAAAAAGTTTGTGATTTTCGATCGGAAAAGTGAGTTCCGGCGATGCTGTAGAGCTGAGGAGGAGTTTAGAAATTTTGAGGTGATTCGTTGTGTAAAAGCAAGGAGAAGATGAATAGAGTGAACGGAGAGCAGAGAGGAGTTGATAGCACTTTGGAGACTATTAGCGCTGCTGCTACTGCAATCGCTTCGGTTGAAAATCGTGTTCCTCAAGCCTCGATTCAGGTATAATTCATTTCGATTTGATTTTGGTTAAAACTTTTGTTTTTTTGGAATATATAGATCGTTTTGTGGTATATTTCGATTTGAATCTAGTTACATTTTTGTAGGAATTTGAGAATTATTTTGTGTTTTACTTTGATCTGAATCAGGTTATAGTTTTGGAGTTTAACTTTGATTTGAATCTGGTTATAGTTTTTTGTTTCTTCTTTGTGGAATATGTAGATCGTTTTGGTGATTTAATTTGATTTGAATCTGGTTACAGTTTTTTTTCCTCCTTTTGTGGAATTTGTAGATCGTGAATAGTATTTTTGAGCTCAGAGTTGACTTAATTGAAGCTTTGAGCTAGAATTTCAAGTGAGATTCATAGATCACGGAACTTTGTGTATAGTTTTTGTTCCTTGCATTAAGAGTAGAGATGTGTGCTGCGTTTAACGAAGAGTGATGTTGCGTATTTCATTTTTGGATTGGAAATTGCTTGGTATCATCCTGGTGTGAGATTGTAATTGTTATGAATGCTGTCTCCGCTGCCTGGATTTGGGATAAATCTGCACTTTTTCAGCCTGTATAGCAAATAGTAGAACTTTTTGAGAAAGTTAGTGTCATCATGGAGAAAGTATGTTAGTAATTTTGTGCCCTGTTGGAAAGCAGTGTGATCGTCAGGTAATTACCATGAAGTTGGATAATTTGGTTCACTGCTCCTGATACGTGTGCTGTCAACGCGTGTACATATGACTTGTTTGACGAAGTGAGTGAGAGAGTAGGGACTCAGAGAGATATGGTTGCAAATGCTTGAATTATGTTTGAAGTGAGGAAGAAAAGGACAAGGAGATAAAGCAATGGATGTTTTTAACCTCTTCCGATGAACCTGTAAAGGCTACTCGCTGGTGTGAGAAACAAGAGTTCTAGTAAAGACAGTGATGTAATACATAAATCATTTGCTTTCTTTCTTTTCTGAATCGATCTGAAATCTAGAAAATATGTCACTTTTGAGGTGGTGCCACTTTCCTTCTTATCTAAGCATCTGCAGCCATTTCTAACTGGAGTGATTTTCTGAATGTTTTTTCCAAATGCTATCTAGCCAAAAGCATTATTAGAAGTTATTCTTTCTTTCTTAAATGGATGCAGTAATGCAATACTCTGTTATGCATTTCAGAGGGTTGACCGGTTGAGTTATTTGTCGTTTTCAAGTTAGCATAATAAGATTTCAGAAGTTCAAGATTCAACAGATGCAGATATCATTTTATTCCAAAATAATGATTTTGCTCGACTCATCTTACCATCTAATACAACGAACATTAATATTTTTCTTTGAAGGAAAAAAGAAAACATTTCTCATGTAAATTATAGATGGCTGGCTATGTTATTTATGCTTTTGATGCAGAAAGAGTGTTGTAATTTGTAAATGAATTAGAAAACATTCTGGAACTTTTGGACTCTCTAAGCTGGAAGGAGTGAAATCCAGACTCTTTATACATAATGAGTACCTTCTTGGTACTATTGTTAAAGTTAAAAAATATTTTATCGTCAGTTCAGAGTGCCCACTGCTTTTGGTCTTGGATCCGTACTATAGAGTGTCCTATGATACAATTAATTGCTTCATTCACACATCTAAATATGTTCCAAAAGGCTAAATGTGTTTTTTTTGTGATAACCAAACTCTTCCCATTAATTCAGTAGATCAACCCTAGATCTTCCCTAAATGAGGCTGAAAGTGAGAGCCGGTTTGCTGTTTCAGTCAAAGTCAAAGAGCGATTTAATAATACCTCCTAGGCCAAGTGAAGAGGCCAAAGCACGCGAGGCATTTCCGTGAGTGGCCTCTGTTTGAAACAGATATTTATGATTGATCTTATCACATTGACTCCTCTTTTTCTTAATATATTGCGTAGGGGGAAGGGGGAAAGTATTGGGAGGAGGTGAGTGAGAATTGAATCTTTTACCTTAAGAATGCAAGGTAGAAGGCCACCAGAGAAGTCTTCCTGCATCCCCTTCATTTTGATTGACGCACCTGTTACATTTGCAAATGCAGGTGTTTTTATTCCTGAACAAGGTTTAAAAATAATTTCCCTTAGCTCTCTGAACATTACTCTGGGACTAGATCATCTGTCCTCCAATTCTCTTTCACTGTTCAATTATATGGACTTACATCGCCAAGGTTGCTTGTGTGTATTCTTTGCTTTTATTTCCTTGACTGCTCGATTATAAGAAACAGTTAAATTGCACGCATCCTTGTTCTAAGACCGAATTTAGAAACAAGATTGTTTTATTTTCTCTAATTTCCTGTCCTCTCTGCTCTCGGGTCTTATTCTGAAGAAACAATTGCTTTGTGCGTTAGCATCTTGATGATGCTTTGAACTTAACTGGGATTTTGTTGTTCATTTTATGAGAAGTTCTCATCATCTCTTGCACTTTAAATTGGTTTAACAGAAACGAAGATGGGGAAGCTGCTGGAGCATGTATTGGTGTTTTGGCTCTCAGAAACAGACAAAACGAATTGGACATGCAGTTTTTATTCCAGAAACAACAGCCTCTGGTGCAGATAGACCTTCTTCTAATACTTCAAGTCAAGCTCCTTCTATAGTGCTTCCCTTCATAGCACCCCCTTCATCTCCTGCATCTTTCTTGCCATCAGAACCTCCTTCAGCAACCCATTCACCAGTTGGTTCAAAATGCCTTTCTATGTCTACATATTCTCCCAGTGGACCTGCCTCAATTTTTGCTATTGGGCCCTACGCTCATGAAACTCAACTGGTCTCTCCACCTGTATTCTCTGCATTCACTACCGAACCATCTACTGCTCCATTTACCCCTCCTCCTGAGTCAGTCCACCTGACTACACCCTCATCACCTGAGGTACCATTTGCTAAGCTTCTTGACCCCAACTACCAAAATGTTGCTGCTGGTCACAGATATCCTTTTGCGCAGTATGAATTTCAATCATACCAACTTCAACCAGGGAGTCCAGTCAGTAATTTGATCTCGCCTGGGTCAGCCATCTCTGTATCTGGAACTTCATCTCCTTTTCTTGACCGTGAGTATACTCCTGGACGCCCTCAGTTCCTGAACCTGGAGAAAATAGCCCCTCACGAATGGGGATCTCGGCAAGGATCTGGGACTTTGACCCCTGAGGCTGTAAACCCCAAATATCATGATAGTTTCCTTCTCAATTATCAGAACTCTGGTGTTCATCGTCTTCCAAAGCCCTTTAATGGTTGGAAAAATGATCTAACAGTGGTTGATCATAGAGTTTCTTTCGAGATAACTGCAGAAGACGTTGTGAGGTGTGTGGAAAAGAAGCCAACTATGATGATGAGAACTGGATCAGTGTCTCTCCAGGATACCGAGCGTAGCACTAAACGACAGGAAAACCTGGCTGAAATGTCAAATGGACACGATCACGGTGGACATGAGCCTTCCAGAGAAATACACGAGGGATCATCTACTGACGGAGAGGATGGACAGAGGCAGCAGAAGCACAGATCCATCACTCTTGGATCCTCGAAGGAATTCAACTTTGACAATGTAGACGGAGGATATCCTGATAAAGCTACTATTGGCTCTGACTGGTGGGCCAACGAGAAGGTTCTTGGAAAGGAGCCCTGCAATAACTGGATCTTCCCTATGATGCAGCCCGGTGTCAGCTAACTAACAGGTTTGCATCCCTTTAGTAAATCCACACCATACTAATAAGCTGCTGTTCAGCTGCCTTAAATTTCAATACAACCAGCAGCAAATACCGAAAACTCTTGATATCAAAATGTACAAGGATGACGAGGGTGTTGAAGGGAATGATGTGCAGCAGGACTGATAATAGAAACTGATACGAACGAAGGCTGTTTTTTTGGGGCACTTCCTGAACCTAGGATAAGATAGATAGGGATGTATTTTAGAAATTACCATTTCATAAAACTAGTTTTGCTCTCCCCTCACTGAGAGTTTTTACATTTAACTAATAGTCTACATTTTCTGCCTTCTAGCTCTTCTATGTATAATAACATAAATAATTTGTTAAAACCAGTGTAGAAGATAATGATGATAATGTTCATTTTGTTTGATTTTATAATATTGAGCTGAGACGAGTTTGAATAGAGCGACATTGAATGTGAGAATTCATGGTTGATCCTATCTTGAGACGAGTTGAATGAACCTTGGAGCTGGATCATGAGATAAGAATTGTTCAAGATCATCTACGACACAAAACGTGATATTTGTTTGGGATTGAGGTGTACTAGTTGTTCTTATTCTCTTTTCTACAAAAACTTTATATGAAAACAAATTTGAGAAATTACAAGGAAGAAGGGTGAGTAGGATATGTAGCTGCCAATATCATCTAGTGATAGAAAATTTGTGCATTGAATTTTGGAGGCCAAGTAGAGTGGACGCCGCCAATATTGTTTGGTCCCCAAGATAAATAATACTAGTTGTATAACTTTCAATTAAGAGTAATTAAAATGTGTTGGCTGAATTATAGGGGTGGAGTACCTAATCTCAAAGATTTAGCATTAAATTAAAGTTTCATTTTAGGGTTGACATTGTATTTGGTTTTAATTATTTCCATTGATACTTGCGATCGCTAGGATAACTTACAGGGATGTTAACCACATTATACAAGCCTCTATTATGAGCTCGATCGAGAAAGAGATTGACATCTCGTAGCACCCCTCTATAGGATTTGATCTATGATCTGGATACTCTTGCTACAATACAGCTACTCTTTCGAATTAACGACCACAATATTAGTATGCACATTTTTCATGTTTTTGTTTTTATTGTATACATTTAGTTTAAGGCTTTCTAGATTGGTGTTTGAAGAGACATTCCAATTTCCATATATTCTCTCTTCATCCCATTGCGTCAATCAAACAACTTAATTTTTTTATGTGAATATTAAATTAATATACCTTCATCAACTATTATATGGAGTATAAAATAATAGTATCATGTCAATTCAACATAAACTCAAATATTCCAAATATTATTAAATAATCCTCTTTTCATTGTTCCTTTTTATTTCATTTCCCCACTCTTAACAGTACCTTTAAATAAAGGAAAATTTGGACTATGTTGGATTGCTATATTAACCCCCGTGCAACAAAAGTCAAACAACTAAAATATTCTAGAAACAAAAAAGCCATTTTTGACCAATTTTAGTTTCTATGACTTTCTAGAGCCCCTCTTTTAGCAATTCCATAATTTTTAAATATTTCAATTTCGTCATATTTTTCTAAACAAATTAATTATTCATCCAACCACGAAACTTCCAATAATAATTAATACTAGTTGCTTTTGAATTCAAAGATCCCAACTTTCATTTTTCTTGAAAAAGAAAAATCAAGTCTTCCCTCTCTATATATATTGAACTCCACTCTTGAATTTACCCAAAATCACCAAAAATAAATCCAAAGAAAAAAAAATTAATCTTTTACATTGAAATTTCAAGAATTCATTCCCAAAGCTTGAAAACCACCATTCTTGAATTACCCAAATCACAAAATCTCCAAAAAAACAAAAAAAAAAGAGAGTCTTTACATTGTATTTCAAGAATTCCCAAAGCTTTGAAATACCATTCTTGAAAAAATTCCAAAGAAATTTTTTTATAAAAATTGAGTCTTTACATTGAATTTCAAGAATTCCCGATTAAAGATGCCACCTTTTGTTGGATCTCATCCTCTTTCATCAGGTTTTTCAAGAAACTCCATTGATTCATCTTCAAATATTGTCACCATTGATGTAGGTGGTCATCTTTTTCAAACAACCAAACAAACCCTAAAACAATCAGGTTCAAAATCAGTTCTTTCTGAAATTTCAAATCTTGATGGTTCCATTCCTTTCATTGATAGAGATCCAGAAATGTTTTCAATCTTGCTTTCCCTTTTAAGAACTGGAAATCTCCCTTCAAAAGCCAAAACCTTTGATATTCAAGATTTGGTTTTTGAATCTCAGTTTTATGGTGTTGAGCATCTTTTATTGAATTCCCATTCTAACCCTTCTCAGTTTGAACCTTTTGATCTTGAAAAATCTTTGATTTTGCCTTTAAGTGGTAGAGATTCACCTACTGCTATCTCAACAACTCAATTAGGGTCAGTTCAGGTAGCTCATGGTTGTAAAATCACTTCATTTGATTGGTCATTAAAGAGAAAATCAACCATTTTAACACAATTTGCTGGTATTGACTCTATGTTATCTTTATCACCAAATGTTGTTGCTGCTGGTGCTACTGACTTTTCAGGTTTACAAATTATTGATGTTAGTAAAGGTTTTGTTAAAGAAACTTTGAATTGGGAAAATGTTACTAAGTCTGGTTCAACAGTTCAAGCTATAGGTGCTTCAAAAGAGTTTTTGTTTACGAGTTTCGAATCATCTAGGAGAAACTCTAACTGCATTATGATATATGATTTGAGTGATAATGGTTTTAGACCTGTTTCTGAGATAGGTCACTATGAAATCTTTGGTGCTGAATTAGATTCCGCTATTCCAGCTACTAAACTTAGTTGGATTTCTAGTTATAACTTGTTGATGGCTGCTGGTTCACATAGTGGACCTTCTGGTGTTAGAGGGAACATTAGATTTTGGGACTTGAGATCAGGGAACGCGGTGTGGGAGATCAAGGAAAATGTTGATTGCTTCGCTGATTGCACAGTTTCGGATGATCTTTCAGCTATTCTGAAAGTTGGTGTGCATTCAGGCGAAGTTTTCATATCGGATTTGAGGAATATTGGAAAGGAAAACACTTGGACTTGTCTTGGTGATTCAAGAAAAGTAACAAATGGTAAGAAAGAAGGGTTTGGGAGTAAAATTGAGAGTCATGGGAATCAAGTTTTTTGTAGTAAAGGTGGAAATATCGAATTGTGGTCCGAGGTTTTGATTGGTTCTTCCATTAAAGATAGAGTTTTTAGGAAGAACTCAATGGGGAGAGCAAAAGATAGTTGTGGAAATAAGATAACACATTTCAGCTTTGGAGGTAACAAGATGTTTGTTACAAGGAAAGATCAGCAATTTGTTGAAGTTTGGCAGAGTTCAGTTAGGGGATTCTAAGTTGTGTGTTGGATCCTTCAAAAATGCACTACTACTTCTGGAGGGAACGACACGTGTAAATTGCTCCTGGTTGTGCAATCATTTGATAACCAGAGTCATTCTTCGATAAATGTTCACTGTGAGTCTGACATGTTTGAAGAGTACGAACTAGCTCCCGGTTTTGGAACCATTTGATAACCAGAGTCATTCTTTGATAAATGATCGCTGTGATTCAGACATGTTTGAAGAGTACGAGCAGAGTAGCCTGAAGATTCTGCGAGTGACGAACCGGACCATCATATTTTCAATCTCTTGATTCTTGCTGTTCATTATTATAAATTATATGTATATACTTTCTTTAGTTCAAATGCACAAATTGTATGTATATGAAGAGAGTGAAATATCAAACTTAATTTGCTACTAAGTACTGTCTTTGTTTTCATGTTATTTTACCTCACCATTATAATTGGTTGACTTATGTGACTGTATGAAGATAACTCATCGTGGATTTTCCGATCCAAAAGCTTGGTCAGACACCTCAACTCTCTAAAATGAACGAGCACCAGAAGCTTGCCAAACATGCTAGAAGTACTAAAAAGATATTTCCCATGCCACGTAGATTCCATTAAAGGGGAGAACGTCCACTAACTCAAACTTGAAACTTCAGATTAAAGATGGAGAGATTCTATTTATCCGATCACATCACAGGATGATTATCATCCTTTAAAGTAAGGTTATATTCTTTTCTCCATCACTCTTAAAACTTTGATTCACTACAGTAACTCTCTAATTTTTATACTAAATCATTTAGTGCTTCACTTTTTTATCCCCTGAAACTGAATCCTGCATTGCAAATCAACATAACATAAAAGAAAAAAAAAGTTACTAACAAATAGTAACAAGAAAAACCTAAATCCTCATGAGATCGATATTTTACTATACTATCTTTGACACAATGCAGTACTAGTATATCTTTTTTTCTTCTGGTTCATATCGATCTCTTCCTCTGTAGCATCATCAACTAACTCTATAAACGATTTTGGACTTGCATCTCCTTGCACGAAACTTGAAGCAGAATTCGCGTTGTTGGTGTCTGTATGAGGCTTATAACATATCAGTCTTGCCTGGTGTCCCCAGCTGCTTAACCCATGGAACTGATTCATTGAAGCAAAACGTCGAGGTGCTGGATTGATGACACAACTTTGTTCTTCCTCTTTCAAGTAATCTATTTCCTGCAATGTATGTATAAAGTTTTATTATATACAAAAACTGAACTCAGGGGATGTTGGCTTGTTTTACGCTCATTTGCAAGGTAAAAGTATGCCTTACAGCCTTGATGACGATCCTGAAGCGTCCACTAAGCAAGGACGACAAAGTGTTCTACATGTTTTATGCCTCGCTTCAAGACTTAAGTGCGTCTTAGACAACATTACGTTGAAAACTGAGAAATCCCGTGGAATTAGGCCAGGTTGAAAATTTCGAGGGAGTGTTGGCCCGCTCCTCTACCCTTCTCCAACTCAAATACCTAATTTTGAACATCTCACATTGTGTCTTTACCACTTGAATCTATCTATCTATCTATCTATCTATCTATCTATCTATCTATCTATATATGTGTGTATGTATAGGGTATATGTTTTATATGATCAGTGTAATTTCACGAGTGAAGTTCTAGATATTGTTAGAAAAATAGAAAGTATAGTTGAAGAAGATGATGACTTTAAGGTATGACGAATCACTTCCGTAAAGATATATTGCTCGTATACATATTGAGAAAAATACAAGCAATTCCCTTCATAATACAATAAAGACTTGATTTTTCTTATTCATAATACAATAAAGACTTGATTTTTCTTAGGCTACTTCATGTCTTTCATGAACAGACGTGTCTGTTTAATTTAAGACATCTATATATTACAAAATATCCCACAGATATAACACATTGAAATTTAGTGGCTGATCAAAAGCAGAAAGATTAAAACACTCATACAAAATGGTCATGGGGGAGTTAGGGTATCGGAAGGGTTATATTGATATTTTTCCCCTAGGTGTTAAACTCCTTAACGAGAATTCTGATTCCGCCACAGAAAATCTTAAAGACGGCAAAATATACTTAACTACTCATTCCAACACTAGGTTTGGTGTTTTCAGTATCTATTAAATCAACTGCTCATAAACAAACATCTAAATTCTTGGTTTAAAAAACATTAAACAGTGATTATAGTAATTAATTTCAACATAAAATTATAATAAAGTTTAATAATCTCAGATTAGAGCTGCACATGCCTTCAATCGAACAACTTGATGTATATATTAAACAACTAATAACAGATTAGAACTCTGCCGCAAATTAAAGACTTGTACGGACGAGAGGGAGTTGCTCGGATGGTAAGCACTCCTCACTTCCAATCTGAAGATTGCGAGTTCGAATCACCAAGGGAGTAAAAAGGGGTGGGAGCTCCTAGGGAGGGTAAAAAAAAGACTTATACGTAAGTAAAAAAGAAAGATAGATGGACGAGCCCATTATCCATCGATCCGGTTATTTAATTTGGGCTATTAAAAAGTTTAGTTCGATAGTGATTTACGTAAATGTTTCTTTTTAGGTCACTATTTAGATTTTATTTTTATTTTGAAAAGTTGTGTAAATATAGTCATTTTTAAGTCACTCTTCTTGACATTGTTAGATTCAGGTCTAATATTTACTCAGTTGCCCAAATTTGTAGATAAAATATTAAATATCCGTTCAACGCTTGCAATAACTTATAAATTTTAGAAAGATGATGAGAGACAACCCAACAACGTGATGTATGAGTTAAACAAACGTGATAGGTTGGAACTCTGTAGCAAATAAAAGATTGGTAGTTAAATGAGATGAAGGAATAATTACGACTCTAAACACTTCTAACAACTAGTTTACATGTCAAAGTGTATAGATTGTATATACATACAGAAATTATTTATACATTATTGTGTATACAATACATATAATATGCACAATTATGTATATATTATGTGTACGTATTACACCCAATTTAGTAAACTAGTCCATCGAATAGTATATATTCACAATTTTCTTTATAAAAAATGATAGAAAGACGGACCCATTAATTATCCTAGACCATCGTATCATCAATTACGAAATTTTTTACAATGGTAGAGGCTCAACCAACAATAGTTGTGTGATCCTCCATTGATTAATTGACACTTGAATAATGTGTCTACTTCTTTACCTTTTTACCATCTCTCTCCTACTCACCCTTCTTTTCATTCATTTTCTTACTCCTAATAAATATTTTTTAACTTCATTTTCTTAAGATGTTGATATATTGAATAAAAGAATTAATAATTTTTTTTATCACAATAACTAAAAACGTTTTTAGGACTGAGTATTTAAAATCCTCATATCATTCAATATTTTTAATAATATCAAATTAACTCAAAAATATTTAGTGTTTTCTCAATTACTAGCACCTAAAAAAACAAATTATGTCAATTTTTTTAAAAATAAATTAAAGTAAAAGAAATATTCAATTTGACTAGATTTTTATTTAGTTTGATTTTCGATATTCAGTGAATACTTCTTAATACAAATATAAAGTGTGTGTGAATTTCTCATTCAAAATTTATCTTTTAAAGGTATCCTAGGGATTTGATTCAATTTTTGAGATGTAAAATGAAAATTTTCAAAGATTTTTTTTCTAAGGCTACGAGGAATAATTATGTTTTAGTTGAATTGGTTGAGAGGTGGCAATTTTTTAAATTGATTTAGTTGAAGGACAGAAATGATTAATGGGAAAGAAAGAGCTAATCAAGTTACTATCTAATAAAGAGCACAAAGAATTAAAAAAAAACGGTGAAAAAGAGAGAAATATTGAACAGAGAAGAGCTAAAATACTTTGGAGGAAAAAAGAGGAAATTTGGGGGGAAATAAAGTGAGAGAGTGTGTTGTGTTAAAATGGATCCACAAATCCAAGTGTCAATTAATTAATGGAGGGTCACACAACTATTATTGATTGGGCATCTACCGATAAAAAAATTCAATTACCATTATTTGTACGTATTTATCTATTCAGGATTGTAGTTAATATGAAGATAGAGTTAACAATAAGTTGAAGTCTTCCTAGAAATTCATAAATTTTAAATTTGGAATATATCTTTGTCTTCGTTGTCACCTTTACTTCTATTATTTCAATTTTGAATTTAACAAAGTTATATATATTCTTTAAAATAATTACAATAAGTTTACGGAAATTGTATTTATAATTCTTTATAAATTTAATATCTATTTTACAAAAAAATCTTCCTTTGACAAATTAAGAAATCTAAAATAAAAATTATCTTCAAAATTGTAATTTGTAAGTGGACATATATATTGATTCAGATTTTTAAAAAAATATCTTTAAATATCATTATGGTCATAAAATTTGATCAAATTTTAAAAATCATATCTTCAGATATTTTCAAGTTTCCAAAAACTTAGCTCAGACCAATAGTTTTTCAGAAAATTTCACTTCCACTCACAAAATTTTTTTTAAAAATCAAGTAAAATGCTTATCGATCCGAACACAACTTCAAATTTCAAAAATCACAACATCAAATATTCAAATTTTCAAGTTTCAATTTCAAAATCTATGATTAAACTGGAATAAATTTGAGGACAACCAAATTTGACGGCCAATTACTAATTATAATAAGTAGGTGTTCATAATCATTTAGCTTGATGGTGCAAATAAACCATATTGGCGGTTTTCAAAGTCTTTTTTTTTCGAATTTGTCATGTCTAGTAGACGTTGAAAATTGAAACTACAATAGTGTTACGTATTGAAAAAGATCTTGGTGACTTATGCCCAACATATCACAAAAAAAAGGTTAGGAATTAGCAAAGGTGAAGTTCGATATAGTTTGTGTCCATCTCGACTATTTTATTAGCTTTTTGTTATTTTTTACTATAATAAGTATCTGATAACTCTTAAAGATAGATACATAATTTAAATTTTTTAAGTTCTGATTAATCATAGGATAATACTATGTGCTAACCTTTAATGAATAGATTCTAGATTTGATGTTTATACATATATTTAGTGGATCAAATATACTGAGTTAGATGCACTCATTAAATAAAAGACTGAACAAGAAAGAACTATACATATGATGGTAGAGAAAAAATCATGCGATTAACGTGGATTGTGGTGCAATGGTAATATTATTTATTCTTAAATAAAGCTTTCAAGTTCGTGTTACGGATATGGAGAAAATCCTATTGATCTGCAGTGTGCTATCCAAATTTAGTCGGAGCTCCAATGCAAACACCCGGGTGTAAGACCAAAAAAAAAGAGAAAGCATACAAAAGAAAATGATGAGATTTCTACAATCTTTAATTAAACGTCTTTAATTTGAGTTTTCTAAAATGAAAAAAAAAATCATATTGAGAACATTAGCATTAGAAATATGACTACTTATTGGACGGATCAGATGAATAATTATGCTTAATGGTTTGACTTATCGGGTATTGAATTTCAAATATACTAATCCACTAGCCAATCAATAAGCTATTGGTTGCTTCGGTATCATATTAGGAATTAATGGACAATTATTCAACGGTGTATTGGCTCCAACATTTCATGCTCCCTTCTTTCACTTTCACTCACCAATATATTGATCTCCCATCAAACAAAATATTTTTTCTAGCCCTACTTAAGCTACTAAATTTAATAATTATAAATCACAGTGAGACACATATGAAAGTCTAAATTTTGATGAGGGTATGTGCACATACATATTTACTTAACAAATATACTTAAAAGTAAAAATGTAACTACGATAATTCTTAACGGGTTAACGGTGCACCCAATAAAGAAATTGAGTAGTTAATCCCCCCCCCTCGCACCGATAAACCGTTAATTATAAAATTTTAATCCATTCACCAACCGTTAATCCGATAATCCAATACCAATGAGGCAATTTTACAGTTAGCTTATTGGGTACAGTTTGATTTTGAACCGCCCTTATTAAAAATGTGCTAGACAATGTGCAAAATTAAATTTAATCAGTTTCCAATACAATTACCAAACCCCGAATGAAAAAAAATATGGTGAGAGCTAGAGAAAGTCAGACAAGTCCATGTATAATGTTTAATGCTATGTGTTGTGGATGGTTGTCCAACTAAGAACAATAACTTTTAAAGCTTCCAGGGTGTCTGCCATCTGTATTTTTGCATCCATTGCCGTCTAATTACTTATGGTTTGTGGCCCCATTTCGTTATCCGCTCAGTATTTGATATTCGTATTGAGATTTCAACTAATTCAGATTATTTTCGATTCAATCGTACATAATAGTTGTCACCTAAAGATAGTTGGGCTATCCTCCTCCTTTTTTTTTACATAATGATTCCAACTTTGTATATCCATATATTATAGTTAACATATTTCTCTCCCGATTATACTTTAGTATCACATTATAAATCTTCATTTCAACGCTATCTTTTGGATTAGTGAATCGGAATATAGTGCATATGTACTCTGGTAACTTTAACTCGTGGTTGGTTGAACAAAATTATTATAGTTGAGATTTATCTATTTTTAATTAAAATTTCATCCATCAAATTGTAGATTTCGTAGGTAGCTTTTAATTCAAATATATAATAAATAAAAGTACATGTCTCATAAAACATTTACTATTGACCAATAAAAGAATTAATTGGTATCCTTTATTTTCTTATATTCACTTTTTTATTTATCTTTTAGCACTCTTTTGTTTCTTGTAATAATAGACAATTATTGATGTATTAATTGCTTTCTAAAAATTAGGTATGCAATTGCTTTGTTCCCCGTTTACTAGGTCTCCCCTCAAATATATTTCAATTTTTTTTTAATTTGCAATCACTTTTGTGGCTGTGAATATTAATTGCATATAAATATATGGAGCATAATATATAGTCCATAGTCCATACAATATTTAGAGTTTTTTTTTTTAATTCTTTATTTTGGTTGTTCTTGAATTTTAAGATTCGTTATCCATTTAAAATAATTTGATCAGATTACACTTTTTCACTTTTTTTGTGTGTTGAGTCTGTCAGAAACAATCTTTACCTTTTTCAAATCCCAGAATTATATTGAATATAATGTTGTTCGTTATCTATTACGAGATTTTACGAAATTTAACACAAAAGTTGAAAGAAATTAAATCAGTTATAATTGTGTTTGAAATAGACTAGTTTATTAGCATTAACATAATGCCCTAGTACATAAAACATGGACTTAAGAAAGTAGTAGAAGATATTTGAAAAATATTTGAAAAACTTATAGTCAATAAAAGATGTATTACTACAAGCTATAAGTAATAATATCATTCTTTTGTAGGTACGAATAAAAAAAATTACTATAATTTCATTGAAAACGTGTTTTTTTTTTGGGGGGGTTCTAAAGAATAAAACCACATATAGTCCATGCTGATTTTTATACCATTTTCAGATTCTCTATATTTATCATGGTGTGCTACAATTTTTGGCATATAAATCTAATCAAGATTCTTTTTTGGACTTCAATGACTTGACACCTAACATCATGGGCGAATTAGAAGGTTATGGCAGGTTTGAGCTTTGAAAATAGTCGCTTCTAGAAATGTAGGACACGTAAAATTGTGTAGCAATAGATATTTATGATCACATAGCAAAAATTCAATACACCAGACCAGACTATCATTTTGTACAAATATTAAGTAACTACAATGGTTATTTTTTCTTCTTTGTCCTAAGTTTTTTCATACACAAGAAGATATATCTCCTTTCTCTTTTTCCTTTTCAAGAAATGATGAAATAATCATTTTTTTTTTTTTAGTTATTATATAAAAAGAGAGGAGCCTTAAAAGCAAGTAACATTTCAGAAACAAATTAAATATACTTCTGTCTTCATGATATATTTTTGTATGATAATTTTCTTTTTTAGACGTAAATGTGGATAGACATATGCTAAATATGAAACTAATTTAACCCTTACAAGTTACAATTGTTTAACATTTTTCATTCTTAACTTTTAAATAATTGACTTATTAATATCTAATCCCAAATTTTCCACACACGAAAACCATTTTATATTCATTAGAATTTTCACTAACATGAATTCTAGTGAGATAGTTAGAACTTTTCTACTCTTAATTATTGAAGGTGTTAAATTTGAACCACTAAAATAAAATGCCGTCATTAGAGATAAATATATATTTAAGATATGCTAATTCTGTAGGAACATGCAAACTGATCTCGTCACGTAATCAACAAAATCAAAATTATTTTGAGTGTTTATTAGTTTCAAGTTATGTACTACTAATAATATAATATATGCTTTTGAGTTTGATCATAGTCGTAATTAATACTTTCTCCGTCTCAAATACTTATTGTTCTTAGTTATATTAATAATATTTATCTCAAAATAAATAAACAAATTAAAGTTGAGTCTAACTAGTTTAATTTTATAATGGGTAATGCTAAATGACCAGAAAATTTGGTCAGAAATTTAAAAAAATTGTAATATTTTTTTTATTTTAAAATAAACTGATTTTTTTTCCATTTTTAATTAAAATGTATTAAAGTTAAAAGGGTAAAATGTCGAAAAAGATAAAAATAACATAGGTAAAATACCATTCTGACCAAATTTTCTGGCCAAAAGGATTTTTCCTCTTATAATCAAACACCATTTGCTTAACGTTACTCCCTCCATTTCATATTAATTGAATTGTTGAGACATTTTTCATTTTTCAAATTAACTTAATTGTTCAATTTTCAAGACTATTTTTAGAACGTTCTTTCAATTTTATCCTTCATTAGTTAATATTTGAATTAGTTATTAATTAGTATTTAGTTATTTTAATCATAAATTTGACAATAATTAATAAGGGTAAAAATGGAAAGTTATGTTTAATTTATGTCTTAATCTTCTTTTTTTAAAGAGTGTGAAACACCTCAATAATTCAATTAATTTAAAATGGAGGAAGTATTAATTAGGGGTGGTGGGATTAGAAAAAAGTTAATTTCGTGCACTTCAATTTTTCATTTCAAATATAGCACTCAAAATTAATCATAATTAATGTCATGGAGAAGTTTAATGCATTTCAATTTTTTAATTGATGTTGTAAATTCTTAAGATTAGTGCACTTCAACTTTTAATCTTCAAATATAAGTACTTCCTAGCTTCAAATCATAATTAATGTTATAAATTCGTAAGAAATTTAGCGCTCTTCAATTTTTCTTTAAAATATATCCCTCCGTTCAATTTTAATTGTTCGTTATTTAAAAAATAGTCAATTTTAACATATCAAGAAAAAACAATCATTTTTTCACCATATTTTACCTTTAACACTATCTACTAATTCCTCAAATTATTTTTCAAAATCTAATACCAAATAACAATTAATAGAGATAGTATGATAAAATAACAATACTGATCAGCCATTGTTTGCGTCAAGTCCAAATTATATAACAAGTAAGAATGAACTGAGGGAGTATATGTTTGCTAGTTACTAGTGCTCAAATCATAATTAACTTGAGCCAAAAGTCTATCAAAATAATTTTTTTTTATTTTTTAAGATAGAAATAAAGTCTACGTATACTTTACGTGTATATATATAATTATATTATTGATAAGCATTCTTCACTGAAATCCAACTGATTTTTTTTCTCTCGACATATGCCGGAGGTCAGAGTCTCTTTCCCCAAATAAGAAAAAAAACTCCATCTAATATTATTTTATTTTATTTTGTACTAAGTATATAGTTTGTCTTTGTATAAATTTTCTCAACTAATCTCATCAACTTATTCTTCTTTCCTTCATATTTAATGCTTGAATTTAAGAAAGGGAACTCTTTCCTACAAAATTAGGTGAGTGTTGCATTTTTATTTCTCTATTTTTTTTTTATTGTAGACAATAGGTGAGAGGAAAGGAAATGAAAAAAGTACCTAAACAAATAAAATATCAGAAAAGATTTAAAGTTTACAAGTTTCGATTTGAGTTAGTACTGATTTAAAATTGATAAATTATACATATTAAATAATATTTTTAAGAAAAATACAATTTAATTAGGCCAAAGATGAATATCCCCCCAAAAATTGCCACTATAGTCAAAATAATTTGGTCCAAAGTTTCAATTCAGTATTTTAGAAATTAAGAAGACATTAATTATTATTTTCCATTTTTACCTTGGTAGTTATAATCTAATCAAATACCTTTTATTTATAGTATAATATTATTAAATGGTTTTCTTAATAGATGTTGTTTTAAAGTTTTGAGATAAGAAAATCATTTAATTGTATTAATAGTAAAAAGATTATTTGATTAAATTACTCTTTCATCTCTTCAAACTTCTTAGAAAATTATGTAGATCATTTATTATAAAATAAGAAAAGTTCACCTTGATTTCATAAGATGATACTTAAAATTAGACCAGATTAGTTTGTTTAAATTAGTGAGAGAACTATGAAATTCACTAGGAAGTCAAAATATAATAAAGTAAACACACAAAAAAGTTAAACGACAATTCAGTATATAGTATAAAATAATAACAATTCAATATAATTATATGTGTAAAGTCTGAAGAGGATAATGATAAATTAATATATAATCTATAATAATAATAAATTCAATATAATTGTATATGTGGAGCCTGAAGAGGATCGAGTGTTAATGAAAAAAAAAGAAGTCTTAGAAAGTATCTTTCAACATTTTCCTATAATGGAGACTATTAATTGAAGGAAGTTCCAACAAATAGCCACTAGAGACACATTATATGTGCATGTGATTCTTAGTTAATGGTGTATACCTTTTTTTAGTTAGTAACTCTTTTTTTTCTTTGGCTATATTTGTATACTATCCAACGACCTCTGTTGGCATTTATTGTTATTTGCTTTTAAAGCTGTTTTTTTCATACACCATCTCCGTTTATGATTAGATTGTATTCGATATTTATATTAAAATTTGATTAAATTTAGATTTGTGTTAATCGAGAGTCTCGATCACATTGAAAAACAAAGACGATGACGACAACTCCATATGACTCAAATATAAGAAGTTCTGATTAAGGATGAATGAGTACTACTTATTATTATCATCAGGGAAGATTTGTTGGATTAATTTCAATGCACGTGAACGCATGGTACAATAATAACATACTCAGAATAATTTCACAAGTGAACTCATGATTTTTTTGTAAAATTAGGCATTTCGCTAACCATTGAATGATAGTTCAAATAGGAAATTCATACTCCCAGTAGTTTAAGTTGAAACTCAAAATACTGAGAGAGTTTAAATGCATTTTTGACCTTTTAACTCTTTTAGAACTGATATAATATTTTCGTTAGTATCCATTTTCTAAAATGACTTAAAGGTGCACTTAATTGAAATGCTGAGTTAGTAGATGCACTCATATTCTAGAAATTCTATATTCGACTATGCTTATCACTCAATCACGACCCTTAATTTTATATGTATCATATATATATATATATGTGTGTGTGTTTATACTGTCTGTATGTATTCTTGAGTTATTTTATTTTTCCCAACAAGAATGAGGCCCCTTCATTTATTATAATCCTCTTCCACTTAACTTCTATAAATCACTTTATTTCCTTTCTTCTCTGTCTCTCACAACTCATCTCTTTTCTCTCACTTCACATTTTTTTTCCTTTTTAAAAAAATTATCATCTTTTTATTGATTTTGTTGAATCTCAAAGTGTTAACACAACCATTCTTGTAAGGTATGGAATTTTCTTGTTATATGCTATTTTTTTTTAGTGACATTTAATTTAAAAATGTTCTTGAAATTAAAAAAGCAACTCAAGGTAAAACCAAACTTTGTTTTGTCCAAAAAGCAACATAAACAATGGTGGTGTGTTGTTATGGTTTTTAGATTTTTATGTTTGGTTGGTCCAAATAATTTGGAAAGTACGTTTCTTAATAATGGAAGATTTTTTTTCCTGATAGAAGTAAGGAAAATAAGTTTTATATATAAGTGACATTCGAAGTTCATTGTCTTAATGTCCCCAAACCTCTACTTCCTTACCCCATTCCATCCCATAGTATTTTGTTATATTAAATATAAATACTGTTGAGATAATATTTATTTACTTACTTACATTATTGTCTAAGATCATTTGCGAAAAGTGGTCTTTTTTGAGGCTACTAATTAAATTATGTCTTCGTTAGTTCAGCGGGCTAAATTTATTTGGAAAAAAACTACTTTTATTGGCAAAATTCAAACTATAAAAATCCATTTTTTTCACAAAATTTGTACTTAAAGCTAATGTTTTTTGTTCTTTTTTATTTTTTTAGTTAATTTATTTATTTATTGTGTAGGGTAAAATGGATTTATCAATGGGTATGATGATTGTAGCAATTGTAGCGGCCTATTTACTTTGGTTCAAGTCCATCACAAAATCCATGAAAGGGCCCAAAGGCCCAAAAATTTGGCCCATAGTTGGAAGTTTACCCGGCCTGCTTGAAAATGGTAACCGGATGCATGAATGGATCGCCGAAAATCTTCGGGTCTGCACCGGTACGTACCAAACATGCATATGTGCAATTCCCTTTTTAGCCCGGAAGCAAGGTCTCGTGACGGTCACGTGCGATCCAAAAAATTTAGAACATATTTTGAAGGTTAAATTTGACAATTACCCCAAGGGTCCTACTTGGCAAGCTGTGTTTCATGATTTGTTAGGTGAGGGTATCTTCAATTCAGATGGTGACACGTGGCTATTCCAACGCAAGACTGCTGCGCTGGAATTCACCACGCGGACCTTGAGGCAAGCTATGGGTCGGTGGGTGAACCGAGCTATTAAGAATAGGTTTTGCCCGATTCTTGAAATGGCTCAGGTTCAGGGAAAGCCAATTGAACTTCAGGATCTTCTCCTGAGGCTCACTTTTGATAACATTTGTGGTTTGACTTTTGGTAAAGATCCAGAGACACTCTCTCCAGGGTTACCTGAGAATATTTTTGCCACGTCATTTGATCGAGCCACTGAAGCCACGTTGCATCGATTTATTATACCTGAGTTCATTTGGAAGTTGAAGAAAATGCTTGGACTTGGAGTTGAGGTGAGCTTGAGCCGTAGCTTGAAACAATTGGACAATTACATGACCGATATCATCAATACACGTAAGCTCGAGCTGATGAATCATCAAAACGGCGGGCCCCAACACGACGACTTGCTCTCTAGGTTCATGAAGAAAAAAGAATCATACTCCGACAAATTCCTCCAACATGTGGCACTTAATTTCATTCTAGCTGGACGTGACACATCATCTGTCGCGTTGAGCTGGTTCTTTTGGCTTGTCAGCTTGAACCCAAGAGTGGAGGAGAAAATACTCATCGAGCTCTGCACGGTCCTAGTGGAGACACGTGGCAACGACACGTCAAAGTGGTTGGAAGAGCCCCTAGTGTTTGAAGAAGTTGACCAATTGGCATACCTCAAGGCAGCATTATCTGAAACCCTAAGACTTTACCCATCAGTGCCAGAGGACTCAAAACATGTCATTTCTGATGACTATTTACCTGATGGCACATTCGTGCCATCAGGTTCAAATATCACATACTCCATATACTCAACCGGTCGAATGAAATTCATTTGGGGCGAAGATTGTTTAGAATTCAAGCCAGAACGTTGGATGTCAGAAGACGGTAACAAGTACCAAGTTCAAGATGCATTCAGATTCGTGGCGTTCAATGCTGGACCAAGAATTTGTCTAGGCAAAGACTTGGCATATTTGCAAATGAAATCAATAGCAGTAGCAGTGTTACTCCGCCACCGCCTTGCGGTGGCACCGGGCCACAAGGTGGAGCAAAAAATGTCACTGACATTGTTCATGAAATATGGTCTAGTTATGAATGTTACCCCTAGAGACTTGACTCCAATTTTGGCCAAAATTGAGAAATTTTGCAAAATTGACCACTCTTGTGGTGGAGAGCATATAATCAATAATGGTATTCATCAACCAGGAGCCATTGCAGTAAATGGAATTGCAGCTTGAAGATTTATGAATCTTGCAAGTGAAAATCATATGGTAAAAAATAATTATATATAGTAAAAGGTTATTTTCATAACTACTTGATCATATGAAATGTGGCTATAAGACAAATAATGTCTATCAGGCTTTTATTTAAACAGTAGACTTGATATATAACTTTTTTCCAAAATTGGATGTTACATCTTTAACCTTTTTTTTTGTTTTCCTTTATCACCCTTTCATTTGCCTATGTCAATACACTATTATATATATAGATATTGTACTTCAATTTTGTGAAATAAAACATAGTACTTGTGATTTTATGATTCTGTACAATGATATATTAATAATGTGGAAAAAACATTCCCTATCCACTTTTTGATCTTGTCTTTATAATATAGTCACTGTTATGGAGTTTTAAATTTCAGAAATGAAAATTTTAAAGTGGCTAATTGTGAATTTTACCTATAGTAGTACATTATGGGGGCTGGTAAAATATTTGCAATAATGTCTTGTAGTACAAATTGAAGTGTCTGGTCATAGTTTGATCTATATGTAATATATTTGAATCGTAGAATCTGATACTACCATCAAAATATGTTGCTTATATTATACCTCTTGGGATGCAACCTTTCTCTAAACTCCGCGAGAATGCTACTTGAACCCAGCAATGCATCTTTTGATATTCCCCTATGGATACACTTCTTTAATAATTAGCCAATATATATCATCTTGATACAACTATTCGAAAAAGTTTAAAGAAAGGATTTAATTTAATAGAGAATATTTTTGTCAATATTGATAATTGTTTTAGTGAATCAATAATTTGCCACTAAGAAAAAAAAATTGTGGATCAAATTCGTAGTTGAAATCTTTCTTTTTTACTAGTAAGGGCAGAAGAATCGATACAACAAGTGGTATCCTATGAAAAATTAGAAATTGATTGTGTCAACGTTTTCTCAATTGAGCTCGTCACACCTGTTTTTATTTAGTGAGGAATACATCTTTTATGTGATTTGTGAGCGTTGTACAATAGTGAATTTATCCAATGCGCACCCAAAATAATAGCGACCGCAAATTTTCTCAGAATTTAATTTGAAAAATAAAAACTCTATTTTTTAAAAATTATTGTAGATTTTAATTAAAATAATCCATTTATTTCATAATAATTCATGTCCACATGAGGGCATGATATACCCTACATTTCTTTAGTAAATGTAGCTTTCATGTTCACAACAACATTTACGGCTTTAAATGCAACAATATAGATTAGACTTTCTCACTATTTATTTTTTTCGACAACCATCTAAAGTTGTAACTAAAAAAAATGAAATACTAGTACGAATACATCTTATTTGTAGGTAACGAAACTTAGAACTATCGATAAATATGACATATATTTTGAGATAGAAAAAATATTATAGATTGTGACAATGATAGACGACAAAAGTAATTTTGACTTCACGAGGACCAAAAGTAAATCTTTTTGCTTACGTAAATCATACATACAACTTACGTAATCACTTACTATATAAATTTTATATATTTCGATCATATTGATAAATAAGTTTGACAGTATATATTTGGTAAGTTTTTTAATTATTTTCTTATTAAGAAAAGTCAAAAGACATTTTAAAATGGAAAAAACAAAGTCAACACAGTTGACTTCAAAAATCTGACATCAAGGGTATATATGTCATTTACTACTCAACACGTATAGTCTTTTTCTCTCCATGCACACTCTCTTCTTCTCTCACTTCAATCTTTTCATCTTCTCCGGCAACCGGCGCCACCGCAAAGTCTATATTTGTCGGGTCGGGTCGGGTCGGCCGGTATGATATTCGAGGTACTTTCTTCCTTACCCGTAACTTACTGGAGCTTTGACTTATTTTGCAAAAGTCAACTTAGATTCTGTGTTTTTCTCTGTAACGTACTGATTATAGTGATTTATGCGCATAATTCTGTTTTTGTTTGGAGTTAGGGGATGTTGAAGGTTTCATTTGAGCTTTAATTTAGTATTTATGGATGAAGAACAGATTTTGATTGTTTCCCCTGTTTGAATTTGGGAAAATTTTGAAGTTTAAGAATTTAGGGTTTTGATTTATTGCGTAATTTAGCTCAGGTTTTAGTTTACTTCACTGTAACGTACTAATTAAAGTGATTTACATCACATAATTGTGTTTTTTAATTTGAAATTAGTGGGTATTTATGGTTTCATTTTTGAGTTTTTTTTTAAAATAAAATTGTTTACGGATCAACATTGGATTTTTGAGCTTTGCAAGTATTAAACTTTAGGGGTTTGACATATTCCATTGTTAATGTACCAATTACAGTAATGTATTCAAATGATTTGAGTTTTATTAGCAAGGAGTGGATGTTGAAGGTTTCATTTCAGCTGTTTTATTTTATTATTTATTTATCAAGAACTGATTTTGATTGCTTCCACTGGTGAAATTCAGGCAAGTTTGGTTTTTACAGGTCTTAAAAGTTAGGGCTTTGACTCTTTTGTTTCCTATTTCGGTGTGGTGTGCTGCTCGAGCACTTTCCTGCTAATCTGTCAAGTAAATTAGCGTTTCTACCGTTGGTAAGTCAGCCCAGTTTTAGGTATAAGTTGCAGGTATTGTAGTTTATTTGCAGTTAGTTGGTGGTTAAGGTTTTAGTTGAGTTGATCCTTTCTTGTTACGTGATCAGAGTTGAACTTTGATTGCTTCCACAGGTAGAACTCAGGAAAATTATGATCTGTAATATTTGGGAAATTATGTTTTTTGGTAGTCTAATAGTTTCAGCTTCGGGTTTGTCAAAAGAAAGAAAAGAATTCAGTTTCTGCGGAATATTGCTTAAAAAAAAGTTACTGTATAATTTAGAGAAGTCTATTGCTGTAATTGTGTGCCTAATGGTGTGTACATATGCACACACACACACAGACAAACATGTATATTGAGTTGTTCATTGTGCTTATGAAACCTCTTCTGCATAACTGCTTCAGTTAGCACATTCAAGCATATCCACTAGGAACTGTAACGAAATATATTCAGATTATCTATTATGAGCACTAGGAGCATCATAATTCCTTTCCTTTTTCTCTAAGTGTAATACTTGTTTCTACGAGCAGCCTATACACTCTAGGTAACAAAGAGATTGCCTACTGATTTCATTCTCGGGAAGCTTAAGAGAATGCATCTGCTATCTGAGTTGTCTGGTGTGATGGTAATTTTCTTTGATCTGCTGCGCCACAAGGAGTCAAGACTGACTTTTAAGCCTTTGTAAGATGATTCTTCTTCTAGAATTATACTTTTAAAATTATGGATTATGATTATTGTAGGAGCTATAAGTTGAGTCTTCTGTTCTAATCTTCCAAAGAGCTAACTAAAATTTCAAAGGTTTCTAGTTTTCAAGAGATGGATCACCAGTTTCTGTTGTCCCCCTCTCTTTTCTGAATTTACTAGAACTGAAAAATTGGATGAAATTGTTCTGAAATTATTAGCTTGCTGAATATTTATTTGATAATTATTAATATGCGGAATACTTTTTAGGGTTTTCTTCCTGTTCATGCTTGCAAAGACATTAGTAGCTGAAGGGTGCTGTTGGTTAGTCCATAATCTCCTGCAGATGGCCGTAGAGATAATCTGTGTCGTTTGAACTGTCTAAATTGTAGAAGTTTTAATCTCTAAAAATTTTGTATACTACTTGTATTTGGGTGTGTTTTTCCCCTTCATGAATACAGTTCATTACTTTATCAAAAATCTCTAAAAGTTATTTAATGGTTGTAGGTGCATGCAGTGGTTAGAAATGATCCTTGATGCTCTTTGATGGGCTGAACTAGCCAGTGTGAGCAAGTACTTCTATGAGAAAAATGAGCATCCAAAGGGATTCCTCACAGAGTTTAACAATTTAGCTGGCTGTATCCAGCTAAAAGTTTGGTACATGCAACAGCTGACTGTTCTTTCTCACTCTAATTTTATATAGCAATGCGTTCATGGTGGGGGAAGTCTTCATCTAAGGATGTTAGGAGGAAATCCACTAAGGAGAGTTTCATTGACATAATAAATCGGAAACTGAAGATTTTCACCACGGAAAAATCAAATGGTAAATCTGGATCATCTCGAAGACGACGTAAAGATACAAATTCAGTGAAGGGTTCTCAATCAAGGGTTTCAAGGTCACCATCACCATCTACGCCAGATTCACGCAGTCAAGTCTTTGCTGATAGGACTTCTTCTCAACCACTTCCCCTTCCTGAGGGTCACTCTTCTAATGTACATCTTGTCGACTTTGATAACAGTGCATCCATAATATTAGTGACCGGTGAAGTCTCCGAGTCATCATTGACTTTGCCTCTTCCCATGCCCAGGCATCTTCCACATGGACCAGCTGCTGCAGGCGTTGACAGGGACTTACCAACTGCTTCTGTTTCATGTGACAGCTCCAGTGACAGTGATGATCTTACTGACTCACGGCATCTAAGTCCCCAAACATCTGATTATGAAAATGGGAGCAGAACTGCCTTGAATAGTCCTTCCAGGTAAGCACAAACTGTAACAATTGCTGTTCCATCTCCAATTTGATATACAGCTGTGGTTAAATTTATCTCTTTTGAGCATTTCTAACAAATAAATTCAATTTCTGCAGTTTGAAGCAGAAGGTTCAATCCCCTATTGCATCCAATGCAAGTTCAGGAGAGATGCTGAAGTCAGCTACTCTTTTGTCAAAAAATCAGGCGATCCCTACATCTCCTAGACAGAGGCTTTTAAGCTCTCATGTACCAGGCTTACAGATTCCTCATCATGGTGCTTCCTACAGTGCTCCTGACAGCTCAATGTCAAGTCCTTCAAGAAGTCCCATGAGGGTATTTGGGCATGAAACGGTCATGAACTCTGGTTTCTGGCTAGGGAAGCCACATGGAGAGATAACCTTCTTAGGATCAGGGCACTGCTCTAGTCCAGGTTCTGGCCAAAATTCTGGGCACAATTCAATTGGAGGTGATATGTCAGCGCAGCCCTTTTGGCCACACAGTAGGTGTAGTCCTGAGTGTTCACCTGTACCTAGCCCTAGAATGACTAGTCCTGGTCCTGGCTCTAGGATACATAGTGGTGCTGTAACTCCCTTGCATCCTCGAGCTGGAGGAACGTTGGCTGAGTCTTCCACAGCTTCACTTGATAATGGAAAACAACAAAGTCATCGTCTGCCTCTTCCTCCCATATCAATCCCTCATTCTTCTGTTTTTTCTTTGTCATGTTCAATGGCTCCTGCAATTCCACGAAGTCCTGGTAGAACAGGTAATCCTCCAAGCCCTGGGCCATGTTGGAAGAAAGGACGTCTGATTGGTAGAGGCACATTTGGACATGTGTACCTTGGTTTTAACAGGTCAGTAGCTGGTACAGTGATCAATACTTTTCCATTGTTTCTTGTAATGTTTGCCTTCAATGGGGTTTAATATTTATATTGTGTTTTTTCTTTAGATTTATGCGCATGCTTTAGTTTAGATTACTTGAGTAAAGATTTTCTGGAGGTACAAGAGATGGTTTGGATAGGCTTATAGCTTTTTGCTTATTTTTGTCTTTTTGGCTTAAAAGTGTTTTTTTTTTTTACCCAAACACTATAAAAGTGCTTAAAAAGCTATTTTAGCTTAAAAACACTTAAAATAAGTCAATCCAAACAAACTCCTAGTACCAAAGTGATGGAATTCTTCTTGTAAATTTATTCTCTTTTTTCAAAAACAGACACTAATTTTAATTCAAATTTGGTAACTATCTGCAGTGAAAGTGGTGAAATGTGTGCAATGAAGGAAGTAACCCTTTTTTCAGACGACCCAAAGTCAAGAGAAAGTGCACAGCAGCTTGGACAAGTGAGTTACTTTAAATAAATATCTAATTTGCTTCTCAAATGACGCAAAAGAGAAGAAAAATGATTACTTATGCTGATATTGCTTTTACTAATATTTCAATAATTATCATTTTGTTTCTCTTGTTGACTTCTTTAACTTCACAAAACCGTAACTGGAGCAACATTTGTCAGGAAATATCTCTGCTAAGTCGGTTGCGCCATCCAAATATTGTGCAATATTATGGCTCTGAGACGGTAAGTTTCTTAAAGTTGTTACTGCTGATAACACCTTGTGATAATTAATCATAAAAAATTCTCATTAAATTCCAAGTTGATTAAGTCTACTGATATGCCCAAAAAATTGTTTGATGAGCACCAAAGTATTCTCAGGATATCAAATCATGACTTTATTTTTTAATATGTTACAGTTTGCTTCCATGTAAAAAAAAGATTTATGTTACATGTTTCCCTTAATCTCCTTGTCCCTTTAAATAATGATATAGATTGCCTTTAATGCTTGTTCGGTTCCATCTACAGGTAGATGACAAACTATACATATACCTTGAGTATGTTTCAGGTGGTTCGATCTATAAAATTCTTCAAGAATATGGTCAGTTGGGTGAGCTAGCAATTCAAAGTTATACTCAACAAATTCTGTCTGGACTTGCATATTTGCATGCAAAAAACACAGTGCACAGGTAGGTGTATTGTTGAAAAAGTAATTGTGTGCAATATACACGATGTTCCTTTTCAGCATTGATTTTCTTAGAACCTCTATGTAAATATGTCTTATGACTGACATCTAAATTCAAATTTTGTTCAGAGATATTAAAGGAGCAAACATACTGGTTGACCCAAATGGCCGCGTTAAATTGGCAGACTTTGGGATGGCAAAACATGTATGATCTCTTTGTGCAGCAGGCTCTTGACTGTACTTTCTGCATCTGTGGTTTCTTTTTATTGATATTGATGTCTGGGCAAAAAATGCCTGTATACGAGAAGTGTACCAAAAAATAGAAAACCTAAGAAAAAAATATGGTTTTCTATAAACAACACACGTTCATCTATGCCTACAGGGATCTCATGGGTGCACCAGAAGGGAATAAGGGATAAGAGGTTACGTCTCAGCTGTACAAAATTCATCTCTACCCCTTTAAAAGCTCTCCTATTTCTTGCTCTCCACACAACCCATATGTGATTTCTTGAGAACCCCTTTTTCAGCTATAAAGTTATTGTTGCATAGTGAACTCTTCTATGAAAGTATGGGGCAAACCAAAAATAAGGCAGTTCTGATGCCTCTATTTTTTGAATATGAGGACGTAGGACTAAAATCTTCCAGCAAGTCTGAGCTTATAGAGTATCAACTGTGGTGTGTGGGAGAAAATGTTTGTTTTTTCATAATTCTGTGCCGGTCTTATTTAGCTTACGCAGTTACAATTTGCAGATAACTGGTCAATACTGTCCTTTGTCTTTCAAGGGAAGTCCTTACTGGATGGCACCTGAGGTTTGAATTACTATAAATCAAGTTCTTATCCTATCAATGTTGGCTCTGTGTTTCATCTAATTCATTGTATATGTTTATTCATCAGGTTATTAAAAATTCAAATGGTTGCAATCTTGCGGTAGATATATGGAGCCTTGGATGCACGGTTTTGGAGATGGCAACAACAAAACCACCTTGGAGTCAGTATGAGGGGGTTAGTTAATATGTTTATGATGGTCCAAAAGTGTACGCAGTTTCTATATTTTCTTCGTGCTTCTAATTCCTGTTGGTTTTTTCGTAGGTCGCTGCTATTTTTAAGATTGGAAACAGCAAGGAAGTTCCAGCGATTCCCTATCACCTGTCAGATGAGGGCAAGGATTTTGTGCGGCAATGTCTACAACGCAATCCACTCCACCGTCCAACAGCTTCTCAGCTCTTGAAACATCCCTTTGTCAAAAGTACTGCTCCAATGGAAAGATTCATTGTAAGTCCGAACTTGTAGAAACAATACCTCCAATAATGTTTGCTGTGATACAGTGGTATCTTTTCTTAGTTTGCTCATCTGGCAATGTTGCCCACTTTAGGCAACTGAAAGTCTCATACCCAATGTAATTCCACAAGTGGGGTCTGGATTTAGGCAACTCAAAGTATCACATACATTGCCTGATTCCATGATTGTGGTTTGTGTGCATTGCTTACTTTTTCATTAGGGATTCTGACCTTATCATTTCTTCTTGAACGTTCCCTAGTTTGATATTTATTTTTTCTAGAGTTTCTGTGCAGCTGACAAACAAATTATAATACCTGTATTAGAAATTACTGAAGGTATTACGATCAACTTTACTGTATTTGTATCCAAGAAAAAGTAGATAGCTTTTGCAATCAAGGACTTTACAGGAACAGTGCATTCTGAAATGACATGGACAGTTCTCCAAATCAGAATATTTCTACTGAGAAGATAGTAAGCTATAAAAACAAACAAAAAATGTGCAAAATAAATTCAGAAGGATGGTCAACTTTTGAGGGTCCCATAGTAGCTAAGTGCCTGCAAATGAACATTTGTTGGTCGCCTGGTGAGTTGGTTTGTTAAGATCTTGTCGGGGAATAGTAAATTTTTATTTCTCGTAAATGTAGTTATGTAAAACCTCTCTGGTACTCCCTCCTTTTGCATAACACATCTTTTTCCTCAAACTATTTGCCTTTTCCACTTCTGATAGGTACCTTAGTAACACTTGTTACTCTGTCTGGAGAACTCTTCATAATATTGATGGACCAGTGACATTATCTGCCATCTTTAGGACTCGTGAATATTCTGCTGACTGGATGCCATGATTTAAATTTAGCATATGTTCTCTGCTGATCATTGCTCGAGTTTTCCACAGTTGACTTCATGTTTTGATATTTCAGGGCATTGGACATTTAAAAGATCCACCATGTGTGGGCTCAGAAGAAGTTGCAGTTCATCATCAGCCTAGAGATTCAATTTTTTTCCCTGGATTTAGGTTAGTTCCCTTCTCTCTCACACACAATAGTTACCTGTAATCTGATCTTGATTCATCTTGCTATTATTGCAGAAGCCAGATTTTTGCCATAATTATCAGTACAAAATATCTGAGTACTAAAACATGTTTCCACCTTAGTTCTAGAAACTGTATAAATGACAATTCCTATCGCCAATAATAGGAAAAGGCTCCAGTGTTCCTTATATGTTGGTATGCAATTACTTGTACAACTGGTACAAATTAGTGTACTTTTTATTCCCTCTTTCCAGAAGGAAATATCATATGGTATATTTTGTTTTAAATCTTAATGTCAAACTCTACAATCTTCTGCAGTATATCCATTTTAAACAATCTAGACACCAAGAAAATAGTAATTCAGATTACTTTATCACAAGAACAAAAATGGTAAAACTTGTCAATTCTAATTTGACACCATAGATCTGTACAAGAATTAAATTAATTGGTGAAAGTCCTCCAGCCTATGAATGTGCTTTGTGCCTAAAAATATACACTCCCCACTGTAATTTCCATGCATTTGACTTTTTAAAGCTGCAGTTAATCAAATGCTGTATAACAAAAAAGATTCACAAGGTAGTAAATAGTGTAATTTATTTGTAATGTTGTTCAGCTCTGCGCATAGGCACTTATTCCTTATCGAAAAAAAAAGTAGCACTATGTTCTTATTCAATTTGTTTTTGCAGCGATGTACCTGTTCCAAGATCTTGCCCAGTTTCTCCAGTTGGGATAGAGAGCCCTATTTACCATTCACAATCACCTAAACATATGAGTGGAAGATTGTCCCCCTCTACCATATCAAGCCCCCGTGCTGTATCTGGTTCATCAACACCTCTTAGTGGTGGTGGTGGTGCTGTTCCACTATCTAACCCAATGATGTCAACAACTTCTTCATCAGAAGACGTGGGAACATCACCAAAGGCCCAAAGTTGTTTTTACCCTGATGATTACACTAGTCACGGTCTGAAGTCTGAGATGTTTCGAGAAACACTTCCATATGGCAATGGTTTTTTTGGAGAAAATTTTGGAGGCCATGCTCAAAGTGGCGTTAATGGACAACCATATCAGGGACAGTCAGTATTAGCTAATAGGGTTGCTCAGCAGCTTTTAAGGGACCAAGTAAAATTGAGCCCATCGTTTGACCTGAACCCAGGCTCTCCAGTTTTTAGTTGGGATAATGGGGTCTAACTTTGTAAAAGCCAGCTGAAAAAGAATGATATCTCATGGAACAATTGTACAGTAACCATACCAAAATGACTCTAGTTCACTGAATAAAAGTTTTGAAGCTGATGAAAGGAGAAGGCTCTCTCAGTATCCCAATCTATTCATTCCCAGTTGCTATCGTAAGTTACTTCTACCTGTAACAGTTTTTGCATATGGTTTCCACATCACTCCCGATATTTTTGACTATTTGCTTATTTTGGTTCTCCAGCAATCACCATGCTAGTTGCCTCATGCAGCAGTGCTATGAATCCTCTTTCTTTTGGGATCCTCGTTGCATATAAGATCTTTTCTTCTTCGAGTTGAAATACTAGGGGAGATGAGAAAATGGTCATACAGCTGTACAAGGCTGGACTTCATAGGACTGACAGGTTCAAAGATTATATGGGGAATCTCAGGCTTGGTTGAGATATTATTTTGGTAATTGTTCATTGTAAAGCTCTCTCATATACTCTTTTGACCTTGTTGTATCTATCTTGTATTATGGATCCTTGAAAACCAGCTTTAATCCAAAATTTTCAACCATGTTGCAAACTTTGAAGTTGAATGTGGGTTCAAACTTCTATCCTGTGTAAGCTGGAGAAGCATGTTTGACTAATGATGGCTATTTACTTGCCTTTCGTTTTATGAAGTTGCGTAAATAGTTTGTTAGAACTCAGCCATACCAGGTGTTTAAACAAGGGGATGGATCATTTGATCAATCAAAAATGAAATTGAGCATGTTTTCCATCCCTTATGTTTTTTAAGCAAGGTACAAAATGTATCGTCAATTATCCAATATATAATTCCACAAGATCTTGATGGAATCAAATTCGAAGCTACAATAGTTGCAGACAATACAAGTATACTGATGAGGCTATTACCAACAATACATATCACCATTATCATGAAATTCATGTTTTCAAGCAGCAAGATTTAAACTCTACCCCAGCCAAAAACCAGTCGAGATGTGCATTACAAAGAAAGTATTTGAAAAGAAAAAGGGCAAAAAAAAGAGTTTACGTGATGATCACATACTGAAATAAAGCAACATTGACATTATTTTTACTGAGGTTTTGTCAAATTCAAGCTGAAATCCCAGAGTTTCTTAGCCAATTCTGCATCTGTACCCTGAGAAGTTGATGCAGAAATATTGCTGTCCGAAAAATATTCACCGGTTAGTCCCTTCACCTGAGGATGCAAAGCTACATAGCATGTAGTTGCTGCTCCCTAGAATCAACACAGAAGCATATATAAGGAAACAAACACTAAATCTTGCGACAAACAGTTATCGATCTTATATTTGTACCAAAGCTACTCACCTGTGGAATGTTTTTAATAAAGTATTTGCCAATCCAGTTAACTAAGCCTGCAAGAGGTCCAAAAAAAAAAAAAAAAACTAACATGAAATTTGCCAAGATTATAGGACTTCAAACACTACATTTATATCATGTTGAGGTTCTAAACTTTGTATATGCCCTGCATGGTGTAACTACTCGCAGTTATAGTGTATGGCACCCTAGAAGGATTTTAATATCCAAAACGAAGTTTTTTGTCGTACTAAATCCTTTATCAATTAATACAATGAACGTTCATGAAAGAACGTTCATTTCTTGTTCCATTTCATATACCTATAAAGGGCAGTTTAAGGAAATCTAATCTCGGGATAAAAAATTTTAAAGCCCATTGAAGGATACAGATTTCATGAGATGTCATTAAAACTATAAGAATCACTATGGTGGAAGATTTTAAAAATTTACCTTCAACCAAACTCTGGTGACGGAGAAGATTGGTAGTAATTGATCCCGGATGAAGTGAATTAGCAGTTATCTCCGCTCCTTCTTCCTGTGAAAGGTAAGACAAGTATTGTTAGATCTTATGCTTAGGTAATCTTTAAAGATGCAACACTTCTTTGAAGAGAATTCCTTTAGTTTCTACACTTCATTACCGAGATGATGATCTGAAAAAAAAAAAACTTGCATATAATGGTGGAAAGTAAACTGTAGAGACGTACATTCCTCGTAAATTAAACAATAATTCAGCTTCGAAAATGTCACTAGATGAGAATCTAAATTGTTGCAACAAAAATGTTTCCTCTGGATATTAAAATGTTCAACAAGTTACCAGGGGCAGAAATTAAGAGAAGTTTCAATACTCAGAAGACAATAGTGTACCTTGAAATGCCTTGCAAGTTCGTTAGCGTGTAAGATATTTGCAAGCTTTGACTGTCCATAAGCAAGTATTGCCGTATAACTGGAAATACACAAATAAACATTCTTGTCAAACCTCTTATGCAAAGAAAGAATCTACTGCCAGATCCTGAATATAATGTGTAAATATAAAAACTGAGATATAAATTGAAGAAGAGTAAGCATATGAAGATGGCAATCATGAGGTACCTATCTTTGTCATTGATTTTGTCAAAACGAATCCCTTCACGGTATGTAAATCGATGTCCCAATGATGAAACGTTAACAATCCTTCCTTCTTTATGGTTCGCTTGAGCTGTATTTTTCAGGTTTTGTAGCAAAAGATTTGTCAAAAGAAAATGACCTGCAAAAACATTACTATTCTTCTTAAATTGGTGAAGGCAAGTGATACTTCAATCTGAAACCGTCCTATTAGAGCAGAACAATCCCAATGGAAGAAACACACACAACTGTCGAGATTAGACTAGCTGACTTGGTACTTGTAGTTGCACTTCAGTTTTGACATCAGATGAAAAACACAATGGGATTTAAGATACAACCATCTATTTCAACCTATCTTGCTCGGAATCTTCATAAATCCTGCCTGCTACGAGTCAGATCTTCCAAAAGTTGTATATTTTTGGCGGATATGACACAGGCGCGGCAAAATTTTTTGAGACTCCGAGCAACATAGATTACAACATAACATCTAGATCACACAGTTTGCAAGTCCAACTTTTGGCTTCTTAAAAACGAATGGGCAAGTTACAGCGGATAAAAGGAAAACCATATTTTTTAAGAAAAAAGGAAAGAAAACAAGTGGACTCTAATACAGAAACAAGTAAAGATTGATGTAAAGATCTTCTACAAGAAAATATACCTCTGACCATTATACCGTTTTCATAGAATAATAGCAAAACAAAGTGAAAAAATGCCAAATCCCGAGAAAGGGGAGTACCTGTATTCTACAATGTCAATGAATGGCTAAGTGTGGTGAAAATTCTTGATGAAGGATGTGAACACTCTCCCCATAACTACGATATCTTAAACAAACATAAAAAATGAAACTCATTTACCTAAATGATTAGTTGCAAACTGTAATTCAATGTTGTCTTGAGAAAGCATGAACGGTGGAGCCATAACCCCTGCATTGTTGCTTCAAAAATAAAAAAAGTCATTTAGTATCTTAATATTCACGCATTGAGGCGGAGGGCAGAGTGGACAGGACATTCGTTCCGAGCAATACCAATGAACCAAAATGAATGCAAAATCTAATCATGACTCTGTATTGAACCCGTGAAACAGTTAAAAGGAATGTTTTCTTACATTAGGATGTTCAGAGGATAACCAGTAGAGTTATATTCTGATGCAAACTTCCTAACAGATTCCATAGAACCGAGATCCAGCTCCATTACATCAAGTTTGGCCTGGGGGATCTCTTTAAGAATACTTTCTTTAACTTCTTCGCCACTTTTTACATTGCGAACTGCCATTACTACATGCGCGCCTCGCATTGCAAGGACACGCGTTGTTTCTGCACCAATACCACTAGACGCTCCTGGAAATTTAATCATTCGGACAAAAGTGAGCCTTCATTCAGCACTTCAGTTTGCATTACACTTTAGTAAGTAATTGAGAGGCAATCATCATCCAATATCAAAATGACTTTAAATGCCAGAAAAGAAGTACAACACTCAACATAGAAATGAGAATTTCTAGTAAAAACACAATTGAAACTATCACTTTTTCATTATAGTTTCACACTCCCAACTCTTGGTTGTTCACCATCCATGTATTAAACACGCTTAGGGGTCATTTGGTTGGGAACAAGTTATTCCAGGATTAGTTGTCCTGGGGTTAGCTATCCTGCGATAACTTATCCCATCACTATGATATAAATGGTGGGATAAGTTATCCAAACAAGATACAAAAACTTAATTCCATCACTATTTTCTTATCACATCACTATTTATTTCTATCAATCGTTCCCTTTTCCTCCTTCAACTATCGCCATCTATTCAACTAAGTGTGTTTTATTACTTACACTATGATATTTCAGCTAGAAAAAGTAACAACTAATAACTAAAGTATGAAACTTGCCAAAAACTGATATTTTTAGTGTGTTTTTTGACCATGATCTCTAAAAATAATTATAAACAGGAGAAGATATAGTCAAGTGAATGACCCCCACCCCAAAAAATTACCAACAACTCAGTGAAAAAATTTGGGAGAAAGGGTTACTAAACATAATTTTTAAAAATGAGTCCAAAAAAGAAAAGTTTGAACCTGTAACAATGGCAGTAAGTCCAGTAGCATCAATTCCTTGAGTAACTTCTTCAGCTGTAGAAGAAGCAGAGAAACCAGAGGCTCCTTTTAATCCAAATAACCACATATTGATTTGTAGATCAAAAGAACAGTGTAATTTTATTTTTTTCTATGATGAAAAATGACTCAATTTGAGGAGTATATATTAGGTTTTATGTTGTAAAGAGTAGAGACAAATTTTATTTTTTTTGGATTTGATAAAACCAATGAGTAATATTTTACACTTGAAACAAGAAAGGGAAAAAAGAGCCAACGCAATGATCCACTAAATTTTTGTTTCTTTCTACAGTGGAATTACACGTTAAAGAAACACTAACATTAGTAACCCTATCGTCTGATCGAATTAATTGAGCAGGTGAAAATTTTACGATGATAATTTCTTTTATTTTTAACTTATGCTGATCTAGATTACTTGAAAGGCCTTTCTTTTTTTCCTTCTACTCCCCAAAAAATAAAATCAAAATGTGTCCCGTGTTTTAATACAAATTATTAATGATATTTCTTTATTCTTAACTAAAAATTTGAAATTTGTATATTAATTAAGAAATCAAATTCAAAAATATATTGAATGGTAAAATCAAATAAAGAAAGATAAATATTATCATCATCTTTGAAATAATTACTAGCTAACTAGACCATTTTTATTTTTTATATACTTGGACTACTATTTTATGTGTTCATGTTATCTTTATTGAACAAGACTTAAATTTGCCTAGTTAGTGAAAAAACCAATAAGTAATAACCGCTTTGTATCTGTTATCTTTTTTCACGCTTTCAATAACCATTTGATCTTACATCACAAGAGCAATACGGACGTAGATGATATTATCACAAGGGCATTAAATTCCCTTGCATGAAACTCAAAATTTTCAGCAGCAACACATCACCCTAGAAGTGCAATTATATTAGCTATTTCTAGTATTGTGTAGGAATTATTGATCATTGTCTACTTGGCTAGCTCTACCCTACTCTCTCAACACATATGGCTACATCTAGGAGTGGGGTGGGTTTGGGGGGGGGGGGGTGAAAGAGTCGTATCAATTTGTTTGTCCTGTTTTTCTTTCTAGTTTGTATCTAAAGACACCGTCAATTTGCTTAACTCCGTACAAAGTCTAAACCAGATAAATAAATTGAGACAGAGGGAGTGTAAAGAACCTTCATTGATAAGGTACATTACATTATCATAACCTGATAATTTACACACATAATAGAACATCTTAACAGAAGGAAGATCCATATTACAAATACATCAGAAGGAGAAACTTAAAAATTTAACCCCAAAAAAGAAGAAAAAGGTACAATCTTGAGTCTTGAGAATCCATTGTTTTAAAACAGATAACTCAAGACCTGTGGAATGGCATAGCTCTGATAATTATCTGGTGATAAACAGCAGCAAGAGCAGCTCCAATCATTGGTCCAACCCAAAAGATCCACTGTTCAAAATCAACAACAAAAAACAAAACACCCTAGTTAAATTAAGCTCCTTTTTTGGTTTAAGTAACCGTGGTGTTCGAGTCAGTTTAAAAGAATGAAAGATGTTTTTCTTACGTGGTCACTCCATGCGTGCTCGTTGTTGTAGATTATCGCAGCTCCAAGACTCCTGGCGGGGTTGATGCCAGTTCCGGTGATGGGGATGGTGGCCAAATGAACTAAGAACACCGCGAATCCAATGGGAAGTGGTGCCAAAATCTAAAATAAACATGCATATTTTCAGAATGAAGTCTTCAAGAATTTAACTTATATATACCGACAGCATAAAAAGACAGTTATAGTGAGCTAAGAGTGGCCAATAATTTTGTCAACATGCATAAAGTTGTGTATATAATTTTGTCCAACCCTTTTTAGCCTCGAATCCATTTTGGTATAAAAAATAGTGTAATGAATAGTGTGAAATTTAGTGTTGGATTGAATTTGGTGTTTTACAGATCCACGCATAGTATGTGAATAGTATCACATCAAATTTCTCGATTAAATTATTTTTATTATATAACACTTCTAACTCCCTAATATACCTAATTATTTTTTATATAATATTATATCAAACAATCAGTGTAGCGCATTGAACACATGAATTTAGTATAAAATTTGGTGTTATAAATCGGAGACGGACCACAACATTCACTATCTTTAGCCTAACTCAATTAGGCCCACAACACAACCCTACACCAACTAAAAGGACTTGCTGACAAAACCAGACAAGCCACATGCTAGCATGACCAATATTTTTGCCCAACTTACCAAAAAGTAAGACCACTTGTCTTACAAGAATTCAACTTTTAACATACATTAAACAGTATAATGAACTTTTACCCTAGTAGTGTAATTTAACATGTTATAGCAAGTTGGTTGTTTATTACACCCTCCCCGTTCACTTCTACTTGTCACATTTCACTTCTCGTCAAACTATGTAGTGTAAAGTGTTGGAATAAAGTCACCTATATCTATGGTCATAGCAAGTTGGTTGTTTAATACCCCTCCGTTCACTTTTACTTTATCACGTTTCACTTCTCGTCAAACTATGTAATGTAAAGTCACCTATATCTTGACAATTTTTCAAAAACTGCTTCCAAAATCTATGGACAGACGCTAGCATAGAACTAACATGCAAGTATCCATGATAAGCATTCTTGGTATCACAAAGAAGCAATGAAACTACAAGAGGAAACACTTACAGGAACATGCGAGTCTCTGGCATTTCTTTTGGCATCAGTGGCTGAGAAAACAGTGTAAACAAGGACAAAGGTGCCAATAATCTCAGCACCAAGGCCTGATCCTTTGGTGTATCCAGGGTTAACAACATTAGCACCACCACCAAGTCTTTGGTATGGTCCTACCATGAAGCCCTTCACAACACCAGCACCACAGATTGCACCAAGGCACTGCATCACTATGTAGAAAACAGCCCTGGTCAAGGACAATTTCCTTGCCAAGAAAAGACCAAAGGTCACAGCTGGGTTGATGTGTCCTCCTGTTTGATAGCAAAACACACAGTATTTAGCATTAGAGAAAAACAAGCAAACCCTCATATATGTGCAAAACCAAATTCAAAGAAGGAAAAGACTCATTTTTCAAAAAGATTAGAATGCTTTGAACTTCAAAACAGGAAAAAACTAAACCTTTACGTGAAGTATACTCAAGATCCCGTTAAATTAGTTGAAAAAAGTATGGTGGTACAAAGCAGGTAACTAAAAGCTCAACTATGGTGATCAAAAGCAAGCAAACAAAGAAATAAGCCACAAAGGGTTATACTTTCAGTATAAAAAGGGTAAAGTAACAAGATTCAGCAAGGCAAAGACTACACTCAAGGATCCATAAAATTAGTTGATAAAAGTATGAGATACAAAATAAGTATACCAAAGCTCAAACATACAGAGCAAAAGAGAGGAAAATAAAGAGAATCAACTCAAAAATAGGTCATATTTTTACAGTATAAAAAGGTAAAGGAACGAGCTTTATCAAACTCCATTTTTGTACCTCAGACACAGAAATCAAACCAGTAACATGTTTTTGAACCTCTAAAACAGTGAAAATGAATCTTTTAATTGACTATACTCAAGTGGACACAAGCTCAAATATCATGAGCATTTAAGAAGGGAAAAATAAAGGGAATCAACTCAAAAAAAAAATCAAGACACAGAAAACAAACCAGTTAACATGTTTCAAACCTCTAAACCAGTGAAAAAAATCAAATCTTTATCTTCTAAATACTCAACAATCCACAAAACCAGTTGACAAAAGCAATCAGTAGACAATAAATGAACACAAACTCAAAAGAATGGCCATACTTCTAAGTAAAACAAGTAAAGATACAATCTTTAGCATCAAGAATGAAAAGGGGGGCAACAAAACAAACCTGAGATACCAGCAGTACAGTAGACCAAAGCAAAGATCATACCACCAAAAGCCCAAGCAACCCCTTGAATACCCACTGAAGAACATAAACTATCAGATCTCTTAAGACCCATAACAGTCAAGATTGTGATGTACAAGAACAAGAAAGTTGCCATGAACTCTGCAATACCAGCCCTGTAAAAGGACCATGATGACAACTCCCCTGGTTCAAACAATGGAGCTGGTGGTGGCTCTTTGTAATCTTTGTCTGTTTGAGCTGATGTACCTAATGGTTGAGTTTCCCTAAACTTGTTAGCTCCAAGCTTAACATCTTCTTCCTTGTTTTCTGCCATTTTCTCACTAAAGATTGAAGCTTTTTTTTTTTTTTTGCTTTCTTTGTGCTGAGTAAGTTCAAGAACCAAATTTGGTACTGAGAATAGAAAGGGTTGTGGTTGTTTTATAGTGGAGAAATCACTTTTTATAATACAAATAAATTAAACTAAAATGTGGGGATAAACTTGTTGGGTTTAACAAGAAGTGAATGGGAAATAGAAAATAGAAAGTGGAAGAATCAATGAAAATGGGGGAATCAATTTTGGAGGGAAAATGAAAAGTCATTGCAAAAGTGCAAATGAAAGGTCATTTTTACCATATTGGTAGAAGAAAGGAAATTGTTGTCCTTATATTAGGAAACACTTCCTTTAGTTCTTAAAG
>JAJOOS010020125.1:0-36161 GCA_029582725.1 Solanum chiquidenum
TGAAAAAGGAAATTCTAATTGGAGAATGAAGTTATAACCCTCATATAATGATCTAATATACCTAAAATAATAAAAACAACTTAAAAATAAATGCCCAAACTACCCCTCACTTAGTTGGACCTCTTTTTTTATTTTACAAGTTATTAATGCATAAAACCCATGTAAGGCTCTACTTTATCCTACTTCATTTTGAGGGGCGTTACACCCTGAGTGCCTCTACCTCATCCCAGCCCACCAAGATTACTCAGGAGATGATCCTGAAGATGGGACACCTGGCCTATTCAGCTGATGTGAGGGCGACCAGACTCAAGAGATCTATCCCATGGATGATCGAGAGTGTCATCCTTGCTGCACTTACCCCTCTCTGAACTTCCATTGACATTCTCACTATGAGAGTTGAGGCATGTGAGAGTATACAAGGGAGACCACCAAGGTTATAGCTTTGAAAGCCGAAGTCTACTAACTTCACTTCATTACTGGAGGCTGATGATGATGTGGACGCTCCTAAAATTCCTTTGGCTACCACCGGAGATGTACATAGGGATGATACAACAGTTGATGAGTCGGATACAGAGAACGACGAGGAGCAGATAGATCTGAGAGATGCTGAGGTGTATGATGATCTGGCTGACCTGAAGGATGCTATGTTTGAGACTGCACGCCAGACCTCTTTGAGAGATACCTCCATGAGTGGGTCCAGTGGAGCTGATCCTTCTGAGGTGACTCTGTGCACTGATTCCCAAGTTCTGAGAACTACACCGGGCACTGATTCCCCGACAGATGGAGCGACTATTTAGATAAGATCCCTCTTTACCCCTCTCTCTGTCTTATTTTTGACTTTTGGATATTTTATTTCTTGCATTTGAGGACAACTAGCTTTTATTTGTGGTGGGGTGAGGCCCACCTTTTGTGACTATTGTTATGTCTATATATTTTGGTTTTTGAGCTATAAATTGTGTTAATACTACATTTTATGGATGATTGAGCTTGTGGCTCCTTGTTTTTAATTGTAAATGATTTTTGGACCCTTCCGGAAAATTCTGTGCCACCTCTTGTTTGTGTTTAAATGTGGCTATTCTCTCGCAAATTTGAGTATCGTTCTTGATCAATACCGATGACTTGAATAGTGCTCATGATTGAACAAAAATGAATGTGCGGCTATGATGAGGCCAAATAAAGTTGCATAGACAATATATGAATTTTTTGCATCTCATTCTGACTATCCAAGTATCAAATTGAGTCTCTTGTAATGAACATTGTACACTAGCAAAAGTGTGGAGTCTTGTTTGACATTGGTGTCAATGCCTTGTGTGTGATGAGCTTATTGTGAACCATGTGTGATGACAACTAGAATTTTCCCCGTTGGTCTGGTTAACTAAGTGATCCAAGCTCTTGAAATGATCTTAGGCAACTTTGAAGAGTGTGAAATAATTTGACATTATACCTCTTTTTGTCACCTACCTTGTGAGTGTGTGAACTTTTCTTGAATACCTTCTGAGCCTTACTCTTTCCTTGGAACAAACTTGATGAATTGTGATCTTTCTTGATCCATCACCCTTAATCCTCATGATTTGTGGTTTGTGTGATTAGCCAACTTAGGCCAAAATCCTAAGTTGGGGGTGTGGTAAAAAGAGAAGGTAAAACAAGAAGTGGGAAGTCCCCTTTGACCCATGGTTTTGAGAAAGATTGAACCACTCCATATAAAAAAAAGAGAGAAAAAAAGAAGAAAATAATGAAAAAATTGTGGAATAAAGTGTGAAAATGCAAAAAGAAATGGGGTGGCCAACACTCCATGGAAGATGAATAATGGGGTGACTTGTGAGCACGAATGAGAATGATGAAGAAAAGGAAAGAAAGTGTTGTTCACACCACATTTCATGAGGATAGAAATCACTGAGCCTAAATGACCATACCTTTGCACTCAACCCTATTACAAGCCTTGAAAAGACCTTTTTGATCTTGAGCAATTTGAAACAAATGTTGATTGGAAAATAAGGGAAAACCTATGGATGAAATCATTCATTTTGTGCATCTTTGTGAGTGTGAGTGTCGATTGTTATTCCGAAGCTTTAAATTTTTGAACCATTGTGTGTGAATATGGAATCATTCTTTGTGTGAGGGCATTTGAATACCTTTGTTGAGATTGAACTTGCATTTGAAGCGAGTATTGTGAGCTTGAGAGTCTTTGAATATGGTGAGTCATAACTTGAATCTTTGAGTGTACAATTTATCCTTGCATGAGTAAGTTGAGTATTTTTGTGTGCATTCATGATTGAGTCTTGTGTAGCACTCTTTGAGACATCCTTTTTGAACTACTGAAATTGATTTTTACTTGAGGACAAGCAAAGGTTTAAGTTGGAGGGGTTGATGAGTGCACGATTTGGACTGATTTAAGGCATTATTTTAATAGATTTAGTGTCCTAAAATGCATATTTTGTGCCAATAACTAATGTAAATCCTTGATTTTCAGGTATTTGGATTGAGGAACAAAGCATGGACACTAATGAGCAAAAACGAACAAGGCAGCTGAAAGAACGAAGGAAAGAATGCCTGATGATCGCCTACCCCATTGGGCGAGTCACCGAATAGCCATGATATCACCTAAAGTTCCAGTGTGCCAAGCTGTGAAGGATAAAATCAAGTTGGTGATAGAAATAAGCAATCGGCGAGTCGGTGAACAATTCCGCGATGCAGTGTTAGACAACCCAAAGTTACAGAACTTGAGGATGCTGAAGGCCAAAGCAAAAGGCGATGGAACTGACCAAAAAGCGGATCGCTGAGTGGATCGGCGAGCCCGACTTACTTCGCCGAGTGGTCTTTCTCAGCATATTTTTGGTGACTATAAATACAGTTTTGAATATTTAGTTCAGTATCAAATTTTCATTATCAATAAGTTTTCAAGTTTAGAGTTTTGAGCTGGGAGTATTGAGACAATATTTTTCTTAGCTTTGAAGAACTAAAGTTTTCCCTTTTTCAGAAATTAAAAGTGGGTCTTTGAGATTCTTCAGCCTTGATCTTTGTAAAGGCAAAAGTAATCTTACTCAGTTGATGGAAACATAATTTGGTAACGATTTTTATCTTTTTATAATGTCTAGCTAAAATCCCAATTCTTGGGGTGTGATTATGTGATTATGAGTTGATTTAGCTGCTGGGTATTGCTAATTGATAGTTTAAATGTTGTTTAAAAGTGATTTCATTCAGTAATTCTGGCTTAATTTAAAGGGTTGTAGTTGCAAATGCAACTCTACCTTCTTGTTTTTGGCTAGCTCGAGATAGAGGTTTTAAAACCAAGATTATTGAATTGATGGTTTGTGGGTATTGGGCTGTCATCGCTTCAGCTCGAGAGAGTGAATCCTAAACCCTTTTCCACACATTCAACTCGAGAGAGTGAATGGACTAAAGCGTAGGCTATTCTTATTTGCTGCTTATTGGTGTTCGAGAGAAACTAATTTGATTCGGGGTAAATTGTTCGGGAGAAAGTTTATCCCCACTAAAGTCTAGGTTATTCATTGATTTACAGCTATTTACTATCAGTTACAATTACCCATTTGTCTACCTTAGCCTATAATCCAATCACATCCCAAGAACCCGTCTCATTTCTTGTTCGTTCGTGTTATTTGCTGCTGCTGTAGTTGATAATTACAATAAAAAAAAACATGTTTGACACTTGTGTCACCCTTTAATTTCAAATAGGCTTTTATTTGTAAATGTTTTTACCTATGATTGATTTGAACATATTTGTACTTGGCTATTGAATCTTAAGCACGTACCACTCCCTGTGGGATTCAACCCCAACTCACTTAGTTGGGTTATATTACTGACTAACGACCGTTCGCACTTAGTATTGGAAGAAGTGTCCTGATACGTGGAATCAGTCCTCAAGTTCAGCAGCTCAATAAGAATGTCTCAAACAGTGCTACCGAAGAATCAATCATGAATGCACACGACAAGACTCAACTTACTCATGCAAGGATCAATTGTACACTCAAAGATTCAAGTTGTGACTTACCATTATCAAAGATTCTGTAGTTCACAATACCTGCTTCAAATGCATGTTCAAGCTTAACAAAGGTACTCAAATGCCCACACACAAGAATGATTCCATATTCACACACAATTGCTCTACAAATAATTCCATAATCATATACAACTCTCACACTCACAAAAATGAATATATGCATGACTTAATCGATATGTTTTCCCTTATTTTACAATCAACATTCACTTCAGCTCCTCAAGATAAAAAAGGTCTTTCCAAGGCTTGTAACGGGGCTGAGTGTAAATGTATGGTCATTTAGGCTCAGTGGCTGCTATCCTCATAATGTGGTATGAACATCACTTTCCTTTCTTTTCTTAAACATTTTCACCCATGCTCAAAATTCACCCCATTATTCACTTCTCATGGAATACCGGACACTCCATTTCTTTTGCAGCATTCATAACTTTATTTCTCAACTTTTTCGTTCTTTTTCTTTTTCATTCTTCTTTTCTTTTTCTCTTTTTTTTGTATGGAGGGGTTCCATATTTCTCAAAACCATGGATCAAGGGGGACTCCTTTGAACTTCTTGATTTACCTTATCTTTTCACCACACCCCAAACTTTAAAACAAACCACACGTCATGGAGATTATGGATGAATGAATAAAGAGGGGTTACAATTGCATCAAGTTTCTTCCATGAATAGGCTAAGGCTCAAAGGGTATTCAAGCAAAGTTCACACATATGACAAGGTTGGCCACAAAAGAGGTATTTTGTCAAATTGTCTCACTCTTCAAAATTGTTGCCTAACATCATTTCAAGAGTTTGCATCACTTAGTCAACTGGATAAACGGGGCAAATTCTAGGTGTCATAACACAATGCTCACGGTAAGCTCATAAACCAAGGCATTGACACCAATATCAAACAAGACTCCACATTTTCGCTAGTGTGCAATGTTCATCACAAGAGACTCCATTAGATTACCGGCTAGTCACAACGAGATGAAAGAGTTCACATATTGTCTATGCAACTTCATATGGCCTCATCGTAGCCGCACATTTATTTTTGTTCGATTAAAAGCACTATTTAAGTCATTGGTATTGATTATAACCGACACTCAAATTTGCACAAGAACAACCACAATCAAACACAACAAGAGGTGGCAAAATTTTTCAGAAGGGTCAAAAACAATTTGCATTTAAAACAAGGAGCCTTAATATCCATCAAGAACACAGTTCCAAAACACAATTTATAGCACAAAAACCCAATATATATACAAAAATGATAATCACAAGAGGTAGGTATGGAAATACCTTACCCCACTACAAATAAAAAGCAGTTGTCCTCAAATGCAACGAAATACCAAAAAGTCAATAAAAAAGCCAGAGAGGGACGTCAAGAAGGGCCCTATCTACATAGTCACTCCATCTTTCAGGGCATCAGTTCCCCGTGTAACACTCTGATCTTGGGCATCAGTGCCTGGGTATTAGTAACCTAGATCCAGCCATGGTGGTGTCTGCCAATGAAATGTGCACGGCTGAATCTATCATGTCCTCCTCAACCTCTGTCAGGCCCTCATATGTGGCCTCCTCTTCGACACCTAGATGCTCCTCATCTATCTCATTGTCAGACTCTGCAGAAGCTACCTCTTCAACTCGAACCTCATCTCCGGTGGTAGCTGAAGGCATATCTGTATCAGCTGGCATGTCTGGGATCTCCACAGTCCCAAAAATCATGGACATATCTGTGCACTTCAACTGGTCCACGTCCTTCCTTAGCTCAACAATAGAGGCCTTTAGAGCCATCACCTCCTTAGTGGCCCCTTGGCCTCACTCACACACCGCTAACCTTGTCGCAAGGGCATCAACAGACACATTAAGAGGTGTCACAACAACAATGAGGGTCCTCTCAATCATCTCGAGAATGGTGGCCTCAAGTCTGGAGGCACGCCTATCAGCAGAATGAGCTAGCTGCCTTATCCGGAGTATCACAGCCTAGGTTAGTGGAGCTCGGGAAGAAGCAGTAACAGTAGCACCAGATCTAGGAGGAATGGGAGCTGTAGAAGAACTAGAAGTCGCCGAAGGAACAACACTAGATATACCTAAAGGCCTAGGGGCTGTAGTAGGAAATACTGCCTTTGTAGGTAGTGTTTGAGTATCAACAACCGGGGAAGTGTCCATCGGGGCTGCCTTCTTCTTCTCAGCCTCGTCTTTCAAGTACTCCACCTCAATCCTCCATGTGTCGGTACAAGAGGTGGGAGTCACTTCCACATAAGGCACTCAGGCTCATTATGCACATCCCGGTGATCAGCATAGGAAAGGGGAGAGAAGTTTGCCGCTTCTTGGCCCTCATGACCATTTCTTGGCTAATGATCATTTCCAAGTTCAGCCTTGTCCTATCAATGATGCAACCAAGGAAGGCTGCCTTTGCATGGCGGGAATTGACTCATTCTGGGATGGCATGATAATGTTGTTGATGAAGCCAAATTAGTACCTCGCTGCTACATTGAGGTCTTTCATTTCTATGGGTGCTCCAATCTCGATCCACTTAGGAGTACCGTCAGATAGCAGAGGGGAAAACCACTTTTTCATATTCTCAATTTTTTTTGTCCTGATCATGTATTGACAGTCCTCCTCAATTTCTTTTGAACACTCCAGAACTGCATTGATAGCATCACTATCACACTTCACCTTTCTGACTCTTACGACTACACAATCTATTGGCTTGAACTTAGCGGCCTACTTCTTCCATTGTGGCACTAATGCTTCGTAAGCAGTGTAAAAATCCTGGACCTAATTTGGGATGTAGGGGCCACGAGATCGAATGAATACCTGGGACTTGTGGGACCTCAAGCAACTCATGATCTCTGGGTATCTTTCAATGACTCCATCGGTAGACAACCACTTCTCTTCGATGATGGTCCTCAATTTCTTAGTCTTCAGTATGTTCATAGAACGGGGAGGAGGACCCTGTGCAGGTGGTGCTGGGACCACAACCTATGTCAAAGCAGGAGGAGCAGTAGTGGCTTGGGGAGTCCTGATCTTAGACGGATCATTCAACCTCTTGGAACGTAACTCAGCTCTCTGGGCTGACAATAACTCATCATCTTCACGCTCAGAAGTTGTGTCCTGAGGGTCTTAGTGCTCACCCTCACTCTCAGAGGTGGTGAGGTGATTGGCATATATCCCCTCACTATCTGAGATGGCCTCTGGTGATGCAGGCGCAGGTGCCTTGCCTTTCCCTTTGCCTGTCCCATCGGTGGTAGGAAGTTTTGTCGCTTTTGCTCGGGATGCAGCTGCATCCTCATTGATAATAATCCCATTTGTCCTCTTGCGAGGTGGTATATCTCGACCTACTACTTTGGGTCTAGCCATATCTGCAACAAAAATTAGAAACTGTTAGAAACAGTTCAAGAAAAATACAGAAAATATATTGCAGACAGACTCCCCAAACAAATCGGCGAGTCACCGAATCAGTTTGGCGAGCCAGATAGGGCTCGCTGAAAGGATTGGCTTAAAAAACTTCAAGAAAAATGTAATGTCGGAGATGGGAGGGGCCTTTTGGCAAATTGTCGACATTTTTTAGTGAATTGCCGACATCTTTCGGCGAGCACACACTAGCCCACCGAAATTTACGTTGTATTTAGGGGTTAGGGGCGCAAAAAAGGCGATCAAAGAAGACATTCGATGAGTCACCGAATGCAGTCGGTGAACTCAAGCTTCTGACCGAAAATTACAGAACCCAACTCAATATAAGCATGAAATTAAAGGCGATATGGGGGAACTTTGGCGAACCACCAAGTGGTTCAACGAGCTCGACCCACCTCGCCAAACTGCCCAACGTGCCTATTTTCGACCCCATCTTCCAAAATCAACCATGCATCCCCCAAATAAAAATCAAAGCATACACATACTCAATTAGACTCAGACCTATAGTACTATTGCCTACTCTGGAACTGGATGAGTCTGAGTTGTGGATCGAGGATTTCTGATCCGAGATGGGTCGTTCCTTTGTTTAGATCGTAACTCATTCCTCTGTGCCTCCGTCGGTTCATCTTCATCAGAACCCATGTTCTCACTTTCATATCTTGTTGGGTCATTGCCATAAAAACCTGTACTATCAAAACTCGCATATGATAGCTCAACGGTTTTATCATTCCCCTTGCCTTCCCACTAGTTGTGGAAATTTTAGTGGCCTTGTCCCTGGATGCAGTAGCATCCTTATTGATTACGATTCCTTTTTCTTTGCCTCGGAGTGGTGTGTTACTACTTGCTTTGTCGGGTTTAGTCATACCTGCAAAAGATCGAGAGAAATCAAGAAACAAAATCAAACTCTAGCACAACAAATTTTGTTGCAGATAAACTCACCGAACCGCTTTGGTGAGCTAAGTCGGGCTCGCCGATGAGGTTGGCTAAACAAGTAAAGCATATCGGCAATGGGAGAGTCCTTTCGGCACATCTCCGACTACTTTCAGTGAGCTAGGGTTTGTCTGTCGAAAGTTACAGTGCATAAGGGTCTCAGGGGTAACATACAGAGGGCGATCAAGAGTACTTTCGGCAAGTCACCGAGTGCGTTCGGCGACCTATGGCTTCTCGCCAAAAGTTACAATCTCATCCAATTTGAACCTATATTAAGGGCGAGATGGAGACATTGGGTGAACCGCCGAACGATTCGGCGAGCTCGACCTAGCTCACCAAATGGTCCAACAAGCCCATTTTCAATCAATCTTCTCGAATTCAATCCCGTAAACCCCGAAAGCAAAATCAAAGAACGCACTAACGAAATTCAAACAAGACCCATACTACCCATCAAAGAGATCCAACTACCTTAGTGTAAATTTGTGAAGATTAAATGCGAGGGAAAGTGAAGATTTTCAAATTTTAGGACTTCTGGCTTGTATAAACCATCCAGTTTGCAATCATTCGGCGACATTAGTCGTGCTCGCCGATCTCGTTCGGCGGCCCGCCGATTGGTCATTTACCTCACCGAGTTTTATAGGACCTCAGTCAAATTGAAAGTCCAAAATGCGGTTTTCATCAGAGTCACCGACCTGTTCGGTGATTCTCTGAATGGAGCTATTAACTCGCCAAACACAATTTCCACACACTCACCACACTTCAACTTGTTCATTTAACATACCGTTATTTCTAAAACATACAAAAGCATTTAAAACCTTGGGTTGCCTCCCAAGAAGCGTCTTATTTAATGACATGGCTCTACGTGAGCTACCAATCAAACTTCGTCTCCGGGGTTAGACCTAGTGCCACTAGGCAACCCACTTGTACTGCTTGGGTAAAGATGAGGCAATGTGTGGTCCAAGAGGTTTTCAATCAACTTGATTGATCTTGAGTGGGAGCCACTTATATGATTCAGTCCCTCCACGCTTTCCTTCACTACCTCTAGCATTCTATCTTGTTCATGAAGTTTTTGGAGAATGATTAATAGCGTATCCTCAATACGTTTTTTTTCATTGTTCCTAGACCTTTCTTTCTCATAAGGAGGTATGTGCCCCTTTTGGCTCTTGCACTGGTTTTCCACCATTGAGATTTTGGTGGCTAAGTCGTTCAGCTGAGTTGCTATTGCAGCCAACTTGAAGTCACCCTCTACTTCTTGCGTCATCTCAGCAGAGTTGCCATTATTTCCTTAGCCATGCTCAAGGAACCTGCCTACACCAACAACTTTAAAGAAAACAAAACTAAAAATAAAGTTATTAAACTACAACTAAGAAGAACAAATATTCTACTAATCTATGAATTCTCGAGTAACACTTCCCCGGTAGCGGCGCCATTTTGATATTTTGCGTAATCAATGACACAACTTTCAATGCAAGTGTAAACGATTGTGTAATAGTATAATAACCCAACAAGGGGTTGGGGTCAAGTACCAAGGGAGTGGTTTTGAGAATTAATAGAAAAATAAAATTTAGTTCTAACTAGTCGTTGCTAAAGACATTAACGATTAAACACATTGTAAATTAAAGGGGGACAAAAAAGTGTCAATTAACGATTTGGGGGCTTTATCACAAGTATAGCAAAAACAGTAGAAATAACAAGGAAATCTATGAACGAGAGGGCATTCTTGGGATGTGACCGGAATACGGGTTAATCTAAATTGTTGGGTACATGCTTTCGATCGAAAATTTATAGAGTAATAGTGACTAGGCTAAGCTATACGTGGGAATAAATTCTCTCTCGAGCAACTTACCCCATTTCAAATGGGTTCCTCTCGGACACCTACTTGCTGCATGAAGACCAGCCTACGCCTTACCCCACGCCCTCTCTCGAGCTGAGTGTTAGGATATGAGACTAGGATTCACTCTCTCGAGTTGAGTGTTAGGATATGGGACTAGGTTCACTCTCTCGAGCAGAACCCCATGTCGACCCACTCCTTAGGCCATCAATCTAGTAGTCTTGGTTTTGCGACCTCTCTCTCGAGCAAGCCGAAAACACATAAATAAACTTGTATTTCCAACTACAAATTTTTTAAATTCATCCACAACTACTAGACGAAATCACCATTAAATTACATCTAATCTATCAGCTAGCAAGACCCAACAACTATCTTAACCCATATTCGCTAAATCACACCCTAAGAATTGGGGTTTTTAGCCACATATCAAGAGATAGAAATTTATACCTAAATGAGCTTGCATTCAAATGGGTATGAAAATTTAAGTCTTTTTACAGGCCAAGAATGAAGAATCGAAGAGACCCAAGTCCAAATCCTTGGAGATGAAAGCCTCTTCTTCTTCAAGTTTCCCAAACCCTCTTCAAACTCAGAGCAAAAATAAAAATTACTAAAATTATATTAATTGTTATATATTGAAAATCTGATACAAAAATCTGATACTAAGGTATAACTCTCAACGAGTATTTATAGTTTTTCGTCGACTTGATCCTTTCTTTCAGGGCTCAGCACACTGGAACAAAAGGCAAAGTGATACACTTTGGCGACTCGCCAAGTGGATTTGGTGATCCTCAGGCCTTCAATTTCTTGTTCGTTTCTTTTTTACAAAGTAGTGTCCATGCTTTCCTATAAACTTCAAATACTTGAAACTTAAGGGTTTTCATCAGATATTGAGATAAAATATGCATTTGAGGACACAATTTCTATTAAAATATAGCCCTAAATGAGTCATCAAAACCACCAACTTAAACTTTTGCTGGTCCTCAAGCAAACTCAAGTTCTGCTGTTCAAAAAGGGTGTCTCAAATAGTGCTACACAAGACTCAATCATGAATGCACACAACAAGGCTTAATTTACTTATGCAAAGATCAAATGTGCACTCAAAGAATCAAGTTTTGACTCACCAATATCAAAGAGTCTCATGCTCACAATACTTGCTTCAAATGCAAGTTCAAGCTCAACTATAGTGTTCAAACACCCTCACAGAAAGGATGATTCCATATTCACACAACGATTCAAAGTTAAAATCTTCGGAATCAGATGCAACGCTCATTCTCACAAGGAAGAACACAATGCATGCTTTCACCCATAGGTTTGCCCGTATTTTATGATCAACATTTGTTTCAGCTCACTTAAGATCAAAAAGGTCTTTTTAAGGCTTGTAATGGGGCTGAGTTCAAAGGTATGGGCATTTAGGCTCAGTGACATTCATTCTCTTGAAATATGGTGCTCACAACACTTCCACTTCCCCTTTTCGTTTTAGCACACCCCCAACTTGGGCTTTTAACCTAAGTTAGCTATTCAACTAACCACAATTCAAAAGGATTATAGGTAGTGGATAGAAAAAAATTATGGTTTCATCAAGTTTCTTCCAAAGAAAGGTAAGGCTCAAAGGGTGTTCAAAAGATGGTCACACACTCACAAGGTAGGTCACAAAAGAAGTATATGTCAAATTTGCTCACACTCTTAGAAGTTGCCTAAGATCATATCAAGAGATAGCATCACTTAGTTAACCGGACCAACGGGGAAAATTCTAGGATCTATAATGCATGGTTCAAAGTAAGCTCATCACACAAGACATCGACACCAAAGTTAAACAAGACTCTACACTTTCGCTAGTGTGCAACGGTCATTACAATAGAATCAATTCAATAAATGGCTAATCACAACAAGATCCAAAGAGTTCATATATTGTCTATGCAACTTCATTTGGTCTCGTCATAGCCGCACATTAATGTTTGGTCAATTGATAGCACAGTTCAAGTCATCAGTATTGATTGGAACCGAGACTTAAATTTTGCAAAAGAATAGACACTTTCAACACATGAGAGGTGGCAAAAAATTTCGAAAAATTTTAAAATTTTCTGAAAGGGTCAAAATCAATTTTGGTATTTAAAATAAAAAGGAGCCATGAGCTCAAACATCCACAGAAAGCAGTGTAAATTTTTTTTATGAACAGACAACCCAAATATATACAAAACACGAATCACAAATAGCACACAAAAGATGAGTCTCACCTTACCACAAATAAAAATAATTTGTCCTCAAATGCAATTAACACAAAATCCAAAAGGCAAAATAAAGAGAGACATAGAGGGAGGTAAAGAGGGGATCCTGTCTAAGCAGTCGCTCCATCTATCTGAGCATCAGTGCCCAGGGTGACCTCCAGAAGGACCAGCTTCATTGGATCCAGCAGCAGGAGACTTTGCCAAAAAAGCCTGCACATCAGCATCTATCATGATTTCTTCAGTCTCGGCAATATCGTCCGCTGCAGCTTCCTCAAACATCTCTTCGTCAGTCTCCGCCATTGATTCAGGATCGGTTATATGCTCCATTCCATATCCATGTCATGTGGTAGTCTGAGGCATTTCATGCATATATGGAATGTCCACTGTTCCAAAGATCATGGATATATCGGTGGACTTTAGGTAGTCCACATCTTTCTTCAGCTCTACAATGGCGGCTTTCAAGGTTGTTAGCTCCTCTGTGGCTCCTTGGTCGCGCTCACACACTGCTATCCTGGTCGCTAGAGCATCAATAGTAATGCTCAGTGGTTTCACAACATCATCAAGAGAAGCCTGAATCATGCCTGGAATGGAGCTTTCCATGTTGGTAGCCTGGCAATTAGTAGATTGGGTGAGCTGTCCCATCCGGATCAAGGATGCCTGAGTGATTGGCTCACGAGAGGCAGTAACAATAATAGGTCTGGGTGGTAACGTGACAGCCGAGGGACCTGGAGGGTCAGCGAGAGTAGTAATGGCGAGAAGATGGATAGTGTGGGTATTGTTTTAATTTCGTTAGTGCAAGCTTTGATTTTTCTTTCGGGGTTTGTGAGATTGAATTCGAGAAGATGGACTGAAAATGGGCACGTTGAACTATTTGGAGAGCTAGGTCGAGCTCGCTAAATCATTTGGTGGTTTGCCCAATGTCCACATCTCACCCTTAATATCAGGTCAGATTGGATTAGACTGTAACTTTCGACGACAAGCCATGGGCCACCGAACGCACTCGGTGACTCGCTGAAAGTACTCTTGATCGCCCTCTGTATGCTACCACTGAGACCCTTATGCACTGTAACTTTCGGCGGACAAACCCTTGCTCACCGAAAGGACTCTCCCATTGCCGATGTTCTTTACTTGTTTAGCCAACCTCATCGGGGAGCCCGACTTAGCTCGCCAGAGCGATTTGGCGGCTCTCCGACTGGATCAGAGAGTTCATCTGCAACAAAATTTGTTGTGCTAGAGTTTAATTTTATTTCTTAATTTCTCTCGATCTTTTACAGGTATGACTAAACCCAACAAACCAGGTAGTAACACACCACTCTAAGGAAAACAAAAAGGAATCGCAATCAATAAGGATGCAACTGCATCCATGGACAAGGACACTAAGATTTCCACAACTAGTGGGTAAGGAAAGGGCAAGGATAAAACCATTGAGCTATCAAATGCGAGTTTTGATAGTACATATTTTTATACCAATGACCCAAAAACATATGGCAGTGAGAGCATGGGTTCTGATGAAGATGAACTGATGGAGGCACAGAGAAATGAGTTACGATCTAAACAAAGGAACGACCAATCTCGGATCAGAAATCCTCGATCCACAACTCAGACTCCTCCAGTTCCGGAGCAGGCAATAGTACCAGCACCTCTAGTACAAGGCCCCCACCTAAATCAACGAATAGATTGAAGTGTGAGGGGCTGGGAACAATCAGTGAGGAAAAATGGTTTTCCATAGATGGGGTGATAGATAAGTATCCCGAGATAATAGAATGCCTGAAATATCACAAATTCCAAATCTTCACAAAACCCCGTAGCTCTTACATACCAAGTTGGGTCAGAGAATTTACAATGCATACAGTGCATTGGTACCTCAACGAAAGAGGCTAGTCTCATCGTTCAAAGCAGTTGACTATGTGGTTTTCAGAGGAAGAAAGGTAGCTTGTGACAGTGAGGCTATCAACATAGGCTTGGGTATGTCTGATAAGATTAATGATTACTGCCAGCACTTGATCAGAACAAACAAGATGGATGTGATGAAAAAGTGGTTAGACCCGCTAATCTGAGATGATAATGGTTTGAAATGGCTAGCAGAAGGAGTTCCGATTAAGAAGAAAGATCTAAACATAGTTGCACGATACTAGTTCGGGTTCATCAGCAGTACAATTATTCCATCACATAATGAATCAATCTTTCTTCTTGCTAAGGCAGCTTGTCTTGGATGCATCATAGAGAAAACAAGGATAAATCTAGGGATGATCATTGCTTCTAAGTTCCATATGCGTGCAAAGCAAAGCCAAACATCTCTTCCTTTCCCGATATTGATCACGGAATTATGAAAAATAGCTCAGGTCCTAGATATGCAAAGAAGGATGTGGAATTGGCTTCCACCACCTTCACCAATATCCAAAAGATCGAAGCCGAATATCTTAAGGACCAAGGGGAAAAGAAACAGAAGGAAGTTGAATATCTTGAGATGAAGGTTCTCCCATCCCATACTAGAGCCTTTGTGGATGTCGAAAGTGGTGAGTTGAAATTCCAGGTAAATGATGAGGTGGTTAATTTCAATGATGCAACATAGTGACATTCATGTGATATCAACCACCAATGTGATTGATAAAGTATATGCTAGTGTGAGTGAAGTGTTTTGTAAGCTGTCTTTCTTTCGAATTATGACGAGGAAGAAATTAAGGGTTATGGTGAAGTGGTAGCTGCTCTATAGGGCTTAGGCTCTCATTCTAAAAGTCCATTAAATCTTGACATCGATCCAAAAAATCAAAAGAGTCCCCCAACTAAACCATCTACTGAAGAGCCACCAAAGCTTGAGATGAAGGTGCTCCCATCCCACTGTAATGACCCAAACCGTCGTTATTGATGAAGGGCAAGACGTTGTGAAAAACTTGGCCCCATATCCCGCCTGAGCGGGATGATGCCGCTACAGCAGCGGTTTTCATGACCTAAGGCAACCCCCTAGATGTGACACGGTGTACAAGACTCCGAAAATCCTCATAGCATATCATAACATAAAAACATAGGAAATAGTGAGGAAATTTAAAACTTTTCTTTACAATCGAATTCTTTTATAAAAAACAAGTGGGAGTCTACAACACTATGTCTCAATCCATCTATAACACTTGAATACAATCTTAGGGACACAGCCCTTACAAATGTCTAAAACATAAGAAAGGACATAATGGTAAAGCCCTCGAATACTATGAGGATTCACCAAGCTTCTTCTTCTTGATCTACTATTATCCTAGCCACGAAGATGTAAGTCGATATTGCCGAACCCTACACTTTGTGAAAAATGTAGAAGAAATATGGGTCAGTACAAGAATGCACTAAGTATGATAGTCATGCATAATTTTTTTTGAAAACATGCTAAAAAGGACATCTTTGTAAAATGCACGCATTTTGCTAGTTTAAACCATCATTTAGAAAGTAGTGTGAAAACACAAGTCATAAACATAAGAGACGTCATGATAAGACATAGGTAATAACATGGTAGGTAGCAATCACAACTAGTGAGTATAAGGAACACCATTAGAAACATATACATAGTCATTACCATCTATTTTTAGTATAATAGGAGATCAACACTTCATGAGCCACCTCAAGGCAAGCTTGTGAAATGTATAGGTAAGACCCCATAATCCCACCCATACTAAGAAAGTCACTTTAGACCGTCATTCATGTTTACCATCTATTAATCTCAGCGTCTATTCCTCATAGACAAGGAAACATTTTCTTTTAGTCAACTATATCAATTAAAGCAACCCATGGCAACCATCTAAGTTAGCATACTACATTACAAGTAGCCTTACTATCTAATGAAATAGACCTCTAGCACATTCACTACATGAATAATCATGACAAAAGAACTTACCATAACTACCCCCAAAGCCTACTTGTGTAATGCATGGATGAAGTCCCATACCCCCACCCACACTAAGTAGTACTTTTTTAATAGTCATAGTTCATCCTAAACTTGACCTTGTGGGAATTAGCTATAACCGACATAGACCATGGGAGATAATTCATGGAATCTTGTGTCTACCCCACACCGTAAAGGGGTGTCCTACTTGCCTAAGGTAGAACTTAAACTATTAGCTTGGAAATGAATTGAATGACTAAATAACCTATGGGGGCACATAGTTATGGGATTAGGGGATTGCTACTAGAGAACCCGACCTCTACTAACGCAAGGGTTTCCATCCCAAGAGATTGTTCCTAGAAACCCAACCTCTACTATTGTGAGGGCTTCCATCTCATATCAATATCCACTCGGTGCTAAGCATAATTCCCATTGAGTTTATATTAAGTCTTGAGTTAAATTATAATTATGGAATGGTGTCTTGACACTAAATCCAACAAACTCATGCTAAAGCTCCTAGATTTAATAGGGGAGACTAGTCTTCAACCCTTGGAATCACATCATGTGACAAACCTTTCACATTGTATGATATTCATGTCTAAGTGTGAAAGTAAGGATAATCATCCAATCAACACAACAATTATATTATAATGTATTCACTTTACTCTCACAACAATCTAATTGAATGCACACAAGTCTCATACACATAACTAATTCTCAAGCTTTGCCCTTCAAGGGCTATAGATCACATTCAACAAATCAATTTTGAATTACTACATTAAATATAGATGGTGACATGATTCAATTAACTAAACTACTACAAGGAAATCTCATACTATTCATCCTACCACAACTCAACCACACCTCATAATCACAAATTGGGAACGTGGGGGTTCATGGGATCTTGGAGGAAATTCAACATTAATACATAATTCAAGTAATAAATTAATTGTATTCATGATTCTACAACATTCTAATAATACCAAACAACACCTTAACTTTAAGATCCAATTAGGGAATTTAGGATAATTCATGGAAGATTTTTACCATAAAACTACCGTAAACAGAAAATAAACATCAATATAAGATAGTTAAATCATAAAAACGTTTTGAAAAAGAATCCATGTCTTGGAGTGAAAACCCTAAGTTTTGGAAACTTTGTCTACTTTGAAATTGACAATTTAAGGACTTCATGGATGAAAAGTTAACCATGAATCAAAAGTACCGTACCTTATTTGAACATTCTCCACGAATTTGGGTAGAAAAGATGAGTTCTTGAGCCCTAGAACTTGACTTATTTTTCTTCAATGGAGGTTTTAGAGAGAGACTTATTTGGAGAGAATTTGGGTTAGTTTTGAGGTCTTGGAAGAGTGATTTAAGTAACTTAGTGTAAGGGTGTATTAGGATTATGTAGGGGTCCTAATAAATAATTAACCGTCCCCACTTAACTCCTAACTAATTACTAATTAACCTGCAAACCCCTAACTTAGAACTAAAAATTAAAATCTGGCATCACCTATGAGACCACCACCCACAGACAGGTCTACTGACCGTGTTGCACCTTCGTAGATGGAGGTATGTAGCTCACCTTTGCAGGCAAGTGTAGGCCTTGACCCACGACCCCAACCCATGGGGCGTGGGTCCATCTACTGGTCGTAGATGGCTTCGTAGATGGCTGCCTCTTGATAGCTTTTGGGGTTGTTTTCAGGTCCTCCTCAAGGACCCCTTGGGTGGTCCTTAGGGGATTGTACCCTGATACCCTAACCCTAAAACCCTCATTCTAAGTATGGGAATCAGTTTTATGAATTTATCCCTCACATCAAACTCTAAAACTCTAGCACAAGGGCTCTATAATCTCTAGTTTAGTTCACTAGTTTTCGGGATATTAGAGATGCGCCCCAGCGAGATGGGACCGCAAGAGCGGGATGGTCGAGGACAAAACTTAATGACGCGAAGTCTTAATTACTCCTTTTTCCCCAAGTGCAAAAAGGAGGCGGGGTTAACCCTAGAAAACCTCAAAAATGCTGCTCTAGGCTTTGGAAGGAGGGAGAAATAGATTCCTAGAGCAAGGTTGACGACAAATCGCTAATTCAAGGCCTAAATCCACCATCTCGTAAGCCATAATTGGAGCTATAATCTTTCTTCAACTGCTTGGCGCCAAGGTAGTCTAGGTTTACTTACTTGAGTAGTCATAAATTCGTGCTCACTACATAATATATTGATAATGGATGGTAGAATTCATGTTTAAGCATTTGGAAACGTAAAAAGAGACGGTTGTACATATATCCTAGTTGTTAAATATGATGTGTACCTTGGGTAAAAGCCTGGTCCGGTGAACTAGAGGTATGTGATGGTTCACCTTCCCGTTTGTAGTATATATTCTTGTTAGTGGCTCTATTGTATGCGTGCATGTATGGGATAGAGAAACATGAATCGAACCTAATAAAATGACCAAGTATGAACAATAACATGCCATGAACCTACTACATGACTGTGTGACTATGTGAACTGCTCATTATGGGTGTCAATATGGATGTGTATGTGCTAAGTGGACTAGGTGTCACGTTCCAACACATATATTGGATCGAGTATCACGTTCTGACACATATATTGGATCGGGTGTCCCATTCTAATACATATATTAGACCGGGTGTTGCGTTTTGACACACTAAGATTTTAAGTGTCCGTTCCTTGAAAGAACAATTTGTGACTACTATATTCTTATCTACCTGCCATTGCTATTGGGAAATTGTATATTGCTCCTAAAATTATATTTGAATTATGAATCATGTGTATCAGTGTTTAATGTGTTGTAATTAATTGTTTATATCTCGCTTACTAGAATTAACTGTGAATGATCAGGCCCAATTGGTATGAGTTCTGGTAAGTGGAGACCGAGGGTCCATGCGTTATTATCGGTTTTTGTTAGAGAGGTTGTGTGTGTTCTTAGACAATAAGAAATGGGGTAGTTTTCATAATCCAAAATGTTGTTAGGTCATACCTTGGGATGGGGAATCATATTCGAAATAGTTAGCGAGCCTTGATAGAGTATATTATGTTTTCAATGACTGAATTATGATGCAGAAGAAGTGAGGGTATGCCGTGAGTGGTTAGCTGAATTGGTAGTGGTTGTAGTCAGGAACTCCTCAATGAGGTAGAATGGTTAAGCTTTGATCAAGAATTGAGCGACCAGGGCGATAGACTACAGGGTTAGAGTCATCTGTACTAGTACGTTTAAGGTATACGAGTATTATAAGGGCATGAGGATAAAGGTTGAGGGTGTACATTCTTATTGCATGTTTACTACTGGTTGATTTCTTTATATTATGTGGTTGGCATCGGGTTGACCGATGATGCCTACCAGTAGGTGTGGTTTGTACTGATGCTACCGTTGCTATGCCTTTTGGCATAGTCTTGTTGCAGGGTCAATGATGTTTCGTAGGTGAAGATGACGACAATCTCCTACAACTTCTACTCTTCCTTACCTGTGGTGGAAGCTGTGTCATTAGTTACTGCATTTTATATCATGTAATCTTAGAAGATCTTGTACTTGTTTAGACTAGATCCCTAGGGCGTTATTTAATTTACAAATTTAACTAGGATTGATTAAACTCTTTGTTATGTAAAATCTCATGAATTTCCTTTCTCTCCAATTTCTTAATCGTCTGCATGTTTTTAACCATTCGGGGATCAGGGGTCCTCTAACTTTGGTGTTCGAGTAGGTGCCCACATGGCCCGGTAGGTTGGTCATGAAAAATTGATATCAAAGTCAAGGTTTTCAGTCTCCAAGTAGAAGAGCAAATGTAGAATAGACTCATGCGAATTTGTGTGTTGACGTTCACATTTAATATTAGGAAGCTATGAGGCATTCTACAAAGTCGTTCCCTTTCTTCTCTCCTTTCGTGTGGGTTGTTGCTGGTGGTATGGTTTTAGTCCAATTGGTACCTTTTGATTACAATTTATATCTCAATAAAGTGAACTTGATGTCGCGACTAAAGGGACGTAAGGAAGGAAAATTGAAACTTAGAAGGTTCCAATTGGTGTCTGGCAATAGAGGTTGTATAAATGAATGGATGATCAACTAATGGTTATCTATGAAGCGAATGAAGTTAATAAGTTCCTACTTGTCTGTGTGATGTAGCTGGAAATTGTGATTATTTTCATAGTGATTGTCTGAATAACTGATGGTGTGTGAAGTGTACTTGCTTGAATGCTACAATGTGATCCCTAAACGAACACTTGACGACTGACCTGATATACTTATGAGAGATAATGCAACTACAAGTTGTGCATGGACTTACTACTGATAAAGAGGGTAAGGGAAAGGAACGACTTGTGACTATACGGAAACTCTGGTTTCAAAGAAGTGGGATCGGGCGAGAACCATGTATGAAAAGGGCAACTATTACTTGATAGTAGAATTTGTTATTATAAAAGTTTCCCTTGATGTGTGTCGCAACCAATTATAAACCATGTGATTAATAGGCATATTCTTAGATTCTGCATGCTCGGTGTGTTAAATTTGTGGGAAAAGGTTCTGCGATTGACCTCGGGGAGGACGACGCCCATCCTAGCTAGGAGGGTTATCCTAAATGCTTAATTATGGGCCTGGGGGTCAATGAAAATCTTTAGAAACAGGAAGAACCCCAGGAAGTGTTGTCATGGAAACAGATCCCATCGGAGCCGCTGGAGCGGGATCATTTTTGCCAGGGAAGGACAGCGAGAGAGGAAAGTCTCCCGCCAGAGCTGGACAGGGTGAGAAAGAATCTTAGCCCTACTTCCCCTGATTTTTTTAATCACCTAGGGGCCCGAATCATGCATGGGCTAATTTCCACAATCCAATTATTACTCGGTAATAGATCAGTAAGTTATGATAACCCTGCATTATTTATGGGTATGAAAATAGCAAATCGAGCATCGATATGTTTACAAAAACATAAGAACAGGCAAAAAGAAAAATATAAATATTGTTTGTTACATGCCAGGCGGGGCAAACCCAAATCAATGTCCGAGGGAAGTGCCGCTGTCTGATTCTAGGTCCCCCAGGGCTGTCTCACTAGTCCATGCCTCACACAATCAGGGGAACTCCTGTAAGTCCTCCGGCTCGAGCCAGGAAGCTCCCGCTGGGAGGCGACGCACGAGAAAATGACCTTAATGGTCTTCCACATCCGATCCATCAGACGATCCCTCTATACATTCTTCTTCTTCTCCCATCGTAGCTGGTGCAGGAGCATCTCAACCTCGAGGGCAGTGGAGGGTGGAACTGAGTTAAGGTAATGGAATGAGAGGATCCCAATTTCCTCTAGATGGCTGCCAGGTCCTCCTCCACACGAGCGCCTGATAGTGGGGGCTGAGACTAGGTAGGAAGAACGTCATCAACCTCATCATCACCCTCTTCTTCTCCATCCGCCTCAACCACTACTCTACTGCTGCTAGCCCCGTCCACCTTTCTTCTCTTTCTTCCCTAAGTGGAGGGCTGCCTGATCAAAATATGATGAAAAAGGGGATCCATAGGAAGTACCTCATCAGTGTCCAAGAGTAACACCCTCGCCCGCTTGTACATCGCTGTCACTAGTCAAGGCAGGAAGAATGCCTTCTTTTTCCCTCGGTAGAAAATCTTCCACTCGAATATGATACGTTCCCTTAAATTCAACCCAATCCTCTACACAACAGAAGACACCACTAGAGCCCAGGAGAAGGTCGCGTTGGTGTGGTTGCCCGACGGGTAGTGTCACAACCCAAGGGTACCCCCTAGATGTAACAAGGCGTATAAGACTCCGAGAGGCCTTATACAAGCCACTTAGTATATCAAAACATAAAGTAATAGAAAAGGTGTGGGAATTTAAAATGTTCAATTCAATTAAAGTCTTTTATCAAAGCAAGTGGAAATCTAACATGACATTGTCTCAAACCATCTAAACATAATATAATATAAATATTGGGACGTATCCCATACAATAGTCTCAAAAATAAAAGTAAGAAATAATAGGATAGGGTGATCCAATCCTCGAATACAATGAAGACTCACCAAAGCTTGACTTCACAATTCTCTAGGAACCTAACCACAAGTGTGAGAATCAGGAACGCCGAACCCTACATTTGATAAGAATGTAGGCAAGAGTACGTATTAGTACAATCAAGTTCTAAATATGATGGCTAACAAAAAAAACATAAACATAAGAATTAGTAAACATAATACATAATGTATAATCATATCAATACATAATAAGGATCATAATGAAAGAGGAATACTCCCTTATGTAACACATACTCTTGCCTACCTTGTTTCACTAATGTAGGGTTTGACGCTTTTATTCCTCATCCTCGTGGCTAGTTGATACATTTTGAGATTTTGATGATTGGTGAGTCCTCGTGTTTCGAGGACCGAGACTATTTATTGCTTGATATCTTTCCTTTCAGATGTTGTATGTGATGTAGGGGTTACGTCCCATTCACTCTTCGATGTAATAGATGTCCTTGGGCCAATTTTAAGACTTTCGCTACTTTTTATCAAGCTCTTATGATATAAAGTTGTCTTGTATATACATGATGAGTGGCTTGTATAGGGTCTCTCAAGGTCCTATACTCCATGTCACATTTATTGTATACGTTGGGTCATGACACCATGTTTATGAATAGGAGGCTATAAGATGTTTAGGAAATTCCACTTCTTTCATTATTCTAAAGTCGTGCGATAGAGTGCAATGCTATATGTCTCTCTCATAATCCTTATCTGATCCCTTTCAGGATATGGCCCCTCAAAGACCTTATGTTAGGAACAATGTGAATGAGAATGTGGAACAAAAAAATCCTCTGTGTCCTCAAGAAGCTCCTCAAGTTCCGGACGACCCTTTGGCCGAACAAGTGACTAATGCAAAGTTTTGAGATGCTTTTCAAGTCTTGGATCAATCCATGATGGCTCAAGCCTATAGGGAGATTGTCGTCCCCGTGAACCCAAATGTTGGTATGGCGGCAACTAAAGTGAGGGACTTCACTAGGATGAATCCATTGGGGTTTCATGATTCCAAGGTTGAGAAAGACCCTCAATAGTTCATTGATGAGGTATACAAGGTGTTGATGATCATGGGACTGACACAAGTGGAAAAGGCGTAATTCTCTACTTATCAATTTAAGGGTGTTTCTCAAATTTGGTTCAACCAATGGAAGGAAGAAAGGGAGGTTGGTGTGGGTCCTTTTGATTGGGAATGGTTTAAGTTTGTTTTTCTTCTTACCCATTGAGATGAGGCAGGCAAAGGTAATTGAATTCAGCAACCTCTGTCAATAAAATATGAGTGTGAAGGAGTATGCCTTTAAGTTCATGCAATTGTCTAGATATGCTCCCACTATGGTTGCCGATCCTAGGGAAATGATGATCAAGTTTGTTTCCAAAATGTCAGAAATGGTGGTTAAAGAGTATCGTACATCCATTCTCTTCAATGTAATAGACATTTACTCGTCTAATGGTTCATACTCAACAAATTGAAGAGGAGAAGCTTAAGAAAAGATCTAAGGAGGCAAAAATGGCAAAGAACGGTGATGGTGACTTTTAACATTCAAGGTCTGATGGACATGGTTATTCTAGGTTATGCAAAAGGTTTTCTAGACAAGGTTCCTCCAAAGCCTTAGCTCCTAAGTTTACCAAAGAAAGGGTTTCTAACCCGATGCCTCAAGGAAGAAATGGTTGTGGAAGTGGATCTTCATTCCCTACATGCAAAAAGTGTGGCAACAGTTATCCGGGAAAATGCTTGTTAGGCACGGATAATTTCTTTGGTTGTGGTAACTGTCGTCACCACTTGAGGGATTGTCCATCTATAAATGAAAAGGTATAGGAAGGTAGGCAAGTTTTACTTAGTGGTCCGAGTTCAAGTGCTCCAAAGCAAAACCAGTTCTATGGACTTCAAACTCATCATGATCAAGAGGTTTCTCAAAATGTTGTTACTGGTATGTTGAGAGTCTTTCATCTTGATGTTTATTCTTTGCATGATACCGGTCCTACCTTGTATTTTGTGATGCCCTATGTGGCTATGAGGTTTGATATTCTTCCGAATGTGTTATTAGGTTCTTTTTTTCTATCTCCACTCCTAATGGTGAATCTATTATGGGTAAGAAAGTCTACAAAAATTGGTAGAGCTTGATATGTTGGATTTCGATGTTATTCTTGTTATGATTTTGGTCCATTCATGTTATGCTTCTATTGATTGTAGAACCCTAGTGGTAAAGTTTCAGTTTCCAATTAAGCCCATCTTAGCGTGGAAAGGGGAAAATTTTATGCCTAAGGGTCAGTTTATTTTTGTCTTAAAGCTAGAATAGTGAATTCTAAGTGTTGCATATATCATCTTGTTTAGGTTAGGGATACAAATTCGGAAATCCCTATGTTGTAAATGAGATTCAGGAAGTTTTTCTCGATGATCTGCCCGAGGTTCCTCCCGAAAGGGAAATAGACATGGACATTGACCTTCTCCTAGGTATGCAACCTATCTCTATTCCTCCTTAGCGTACGTGTCACGCCCAAAACTCTAGGGGTGCAACTAGATCCTAATGCTAGAACTCATGCTCGAGAAAACCCTGCTGAACCATTTACTAATAGGGCATGGCAGCCACACGCGATCAACAAAACAAATAAGTATATCTCGGCTTAAAATTAAGCCCTTCGCCGGCAAGGCCCTTGTCAACTGATCTATAAATGAAACAGCTACACCCAAGAGTTCATGTAAAGAAATAGCCAACTACCACAGAAGTCCTTATTGGGACATCAAGGCCACCCTGATCTCTAAACCAAAACTGAAAGTAGGTATATATCAAGACAATACATCAAACAGTTAACAAGCTTCATCAAACCAACAAACTAGGACAGCATGGCCATAATGTAGCTATACGCCCCACACACTAGTCTGCAAGCCTCTAAGAGTAGTAAAGATTGGTGGGACAGGGCCCCAACCTACCCATAAAAATATATACAACAAAAACTAACAAACCTCCCAACTCTGGCAGCTCCGGAGGAATGGGGCTAGCCAACAGGATAAAAGTCAATTATGTTGTTGAGGAGGTCTACTGGGTCGTCAGTCTGACTGACCTACATGCATGAATGCAGCACCCCCAGGCAATGGGGAGTCAGTACGAAATAATGTAGAGAGTATGCAAGGCAATAAACTATGAGCACGTATCCTAATATACTGGAGTAATTCGATAAATAAATCAAGGATAAGATAAGTGTACTGACTTGCTCCTAAATATAAACTTATCAAAAATAAAAAAAACAAAAACCGAACCAAGCCCCTATAAGCTGGGCAGCTACAAACAACACACAAGACCACCTACCCAGGCCCCCATAAGCCCAGAAGATGCCAATCAATCTATATACCCCTATCGATAGTCCTCTAACCCCGTAGGTAGTCACATAGCCCTCTTAGGCAGTAATATAGCCCTGTAGTAGCACAGAGCATTCTTAGGCATCAACATAGCTTATATACAACTCATAGACTTATTAGGCAACAACATGGCCCTGTAGGCAACACCTAGCCTTCTTTGACATCAACATAGCCTTGTAGGCAACTCATAGTCCTTCTAGGCATCAATTTAGCCCCATAGTCAACTCATAGTCCTTTTAGGCATGCATATAGCCCTGTAGGACGAACATAACCCTTCTAGGCATAGATCACATTCCTACAGCTAACCACAATTGCCACATGGGCAACAATAGCAATCCAATAGGCTAGAAGCGAGCAATTTAGCTATAAGCAACCTATATGAATAGCCTCTAAGTCGCGTCCAACATAGGGATACTACTAACTGAATAATAATCCCGACAAGGGAGTATTATATCTATTAAAGTAGAAAACAATTAACAATAATGGCTACAAGGATAACAACCCAATTACAGTGCTCCTAAGATTTAAGGAAACATGCCTTAAGAAGGGTATAGCCTTAACATACCCTTTTCGCTGAATTCACGTGGCTGAATGACTTTTTCTCACAACCCCCCTCGATACTACAACTAGGTAGGACCATAATCAATACACAAGAATAAAAGATACCACGATAATCTGATAAAAGATATGTATTTCCATCGCAAATTGCTATTTGCTACTTATCAAAGCTAGAGTAGATGAAAGAAGGGTCTTACCTTGATCTTAAGTTTGTAATACACCTCAAAACTTTGAAATATGTCCAAACCCTTGCTCTCCCAACACCAAAGTATGATATGCTACGAAATTGATATAACAAATTATACCATGTTGACGAGCTCAATGCGTAGAACAACCTTTGTCAAAGACTTACGTTGAGAAAATCTATTTATTGGTTGATCCTAGAAGTGGGTTTTCTTAGTTTTCTGATTATTCACTGAAAAATGACGAAAAGTCGAAGAAGAAGATATATAAAAAGTTCCACCGACCTAGGGGACCCACCTCACGTGCCTGCTTGTGTAGTTTCACGAAAACATGAATACTTCTCTATTATGAAGTTGTATGAACTAACGGTTTGATGCGTTGGAAACTATACTCATAGATCTTCGATTTGATGTTTTGTGGGCTCCATAAATCTTTATAGATTGGGAGAAAACCCCCAAGACATTTGACCAAAATTTCAGAGAAATATCTAAAAAGGAACTTACGATAACTTTCGCCAACTTTTATTTTGCAACATACATAACTTCAAAACTTGAGATACGACCCTTGAACACTTAAAATTTTACATACCACATCATTTTTAATCTATTACTCAACCTCTTTGTATTTACTTGAAGGTACGAGTTAATTTAGACGTTTCAAAAAGTCGAGGTGTTACATTTTTTCCGCCTTAGAAACATTCGTCCCCGAATGAAAAATTTGAGTCACGCGGTTAAGTCCTTAGGAGGTGCCAAAATTTAGGTAGAGTCTCATTTGTAAATGTGACTATTGAGGAACCTGAAACACATAAATTCTAACCTAGGCATCTCACAGGACGATATAAATAGATAAGAAATATAGTTCCGCAATAACAGTGAGAGCAAAAATACAACGACAACAACCATAATAATAAGCAAAAATATAAAAAAAATTAGATAGCTATCTAACCTTACTGCTCTAATATAAACTGATACGCCATCACCCTGTGGTATGAAACAAGTAAGGATATTTGGACCTCCTGCCATACTCAGTTTCACATGTCACCTCTTATCAATTCTTATTTCTCCACAATACTTTAACCGAAGCCACCACTTTGGCCTCAATTTATGGACTTGTCGATCTAATATGGCAACTAGAGTTTCCTCGTAGAACAACTTCTCTGTGATTTGAACATCCTCAACTGGAACAACCCGATAAGGGTCTCCTACGCACTTCTGTAGAATCGATACATGGAAAACTAGATGAAAATATTCTAGCTCGAAGGCAATTCTAACTCATAAACCACTCGTCCTACCTTCTGAAGGATCCGGTATGGTACAATGAACCTCGTACTAAGCTTGCCTTTCTTACCAAATCCTATAACACCCTACCTAGGGGAGACTTTGAAGAATACCCAGTCATCGACATAAAACTCTAAGTCCCTTTGTCGCACATTTGAGTATGACTTCTATCGGCTTTGAGATGTTAGAAATATTTCCCGAATGAGCTTAACCTGCTCAACTGTCTACTCTTCTAAGTCGGGTCCAATCAACCCTGACTCACCTACTTCGAACTATCCAATGGGGGATCTATATTTTCGCCCATACAAAGCCTCATAAGGTGCCATCCCGATGCTGGAATGATAACTATTATTGTATGCTAACTCAATAAGAGTCAAGTGGTCATCCCAACTTCCCTTGAGGTCTAGCACGCATGCCCATAACATATCCTTGAGTGTCAAAATTGTGTGCTCAGTCTGTCCATCTGTCTGAGGGTGAAAGGTTATACTAAGATTAATTTGTATCCCTAGTCCCTTCGAAAAAGACTTCAAGAAGTTAATGGTAAATTGTGCTCCCCTATCAGAGATAATAGATATTGGGACACCATGTAGCCTAAAAATCTCTCTAATATAGAGCCCTGCATAGTTTTCGGCCGTAAAAGTAGCCCTGACTGGTAAGAAGTGGGCTAATTTTGTTAGTCTGTCAACAATTACCGAAATAAAGTCAAATTTACTGCGCGATCGAGGTCATCCTGTAATAAAATCCATATTAATTGCTTCCCACTTCCAAAAAGGAATGCCTATCTCCTAGATTAGCCCAACGGGCTTTTGGTGCTCAACTTTCACCTTTTGTTAGTTAGGACATTGTGCCACAAACTCAGCAACGTCCTTCTTCATCCCGTGCCACTTATAGATCTCCTTAATATCATGGTACATCACCAGGGTGAATAGAATAATTGGAATGATGTGCCTCTTCCATAATCTGATATCAAAGCCCCAAAACATTCGGAACACACAATCGACTGCTATATTTGAGGAATCCATCTCATGCTTTATCAAATGCTAAAGACTACTGATTCTCAGCCTTGGCTCTGAGCTTCTCTAAGCTAGGATCCTTCTGTTGCCGTGCTTTTACCTCCACAACTAGAGATGATACGGTTGTGTCATGAATTATGACCCCACTATCATCTGCCTCTAACAATCTGACTCCCAAGCTAGCTAACTGATGAAGCTCTAGCGCTAGCTAACACTTCTCAACACCTAAATTGGATAAACTACCCATAGATCTTCCACTGAGGGCATCCACTACCACATTTGCCTTTCCTGGATGATATAAATTATACATATCATAGTCTTTCAGTAACTCAGGCAATCAAAGTTGTCACAGATTTAACTCTTTCTATATAAAGATATATTGAAAGCTTTTTATGATCTTTGAAGATGTCAACATGAACGCCATATAAATAGTGTATCCAGATATTTAACGCATGCACAACTGTAACCAACTATAAATCATGGGTTGGATAGTTCTTCTCATGCTTCCTCAACTTACTTGAAGCATATGCGATAACCTTACCATGATGCATTATACCACATCCCAACCTAACACCAGAAGCATCACAATACACCGCATAGCCCTCTAAACCCTCTGTAATGCTAGAACTGATGTTGATGTCAACCTGTCCTTCAATTCCTGGAAACTATGCTTGCAATCCTCAGTCCATTAGAACCTAGCCACTTTTTGATTCAACTTCATTAATGGTATTGAAAGTGAAGAAAACCCCTCTACAAACCATTTCTAGTACCCAACTAATCATAAGAAACTACAAACCTCAGTCGGAGTCATAGGTCTGGGCGAAGTCTATACGGAATCAATCTTTTGTGTATATTACAATCGTAATGCCGGCATCTGATACGACATGGCCTAGGAAAGCCATAGAGCTCAACCATAACTTACACTTAGAGAACTTTGTGTAAAGTTCCTGCTCTCGAAGAACTTGAAGGACTGCTCGCAAATGATCTGTATGCTAAGCTTTTGAATGTGAATAGACCAAAATTTCTTCAATAGATACAATCACAAACATATTTAAATACGACCTGAATATGCTATTCATTAGGTCCATGAACACTACTGGGGCATTAGTTAATCCAAAAGACATTACCAAGAACTTAAAGTGTCCATAACTTGTTCTAAAAACAGTCTTCATAACATATTTCTCCCGAACACGTATATGGTGGTACCCTAATCTTAAATCATTCTTTGAGAAGCACTGAGCACTTTGTAATTGATCAAACAAGTTATCGATCCTCGGAAGGGGATACTTATTCTTTATAGTAACCTTATTCAGCTGTCGGTAATCTATACACATTCTTAGTGAGCCATCTTTCTTCCTTACGAATAACACTGGTGCACCCAATGGTGAAGCACTAGGCCTGATAAAGTCTTTATCTAGCAAGTATTTCAATTGATCCTTCAACTCCTTTAGCTCAACATGATCTAGTCTATAAGTAGGGATAGATATGTGTTGTGTCCTGGTAGCATATCAATAGCAAAATCAATTTCCCATTTTGGAGGGATACCAGGGAGCTCGTCTGGAAATACATCTAGAAATTCATTAACTACCAGAATAGACTGAAGATTCGGTGGTTCTGCATCTTTATCATGAACGTGAACAAGATGATAAATACAACCCTTAGTAATCATCCTCCTCACCTTAAGATAGGAAATAAACCTATCATTTGGCGTTGTTGTATTTCCTTTCCATTCCTGAATTACCTCTCCTGGAATATGGAATCTAACAATCTTTTTCTGGCACTAAACATTAGCATAACAAGACCCTAACTAGTCCATACCATAATGACGTCGAAATTGACCATCTATAAATCTACGAGGACTATAAAGGTCTGACGGTCAATAACTTCTATCGTGCAACCTCGATAGACTTTCCTGGCAATAATGGACTCACCAATTGGTGTAAATACAATAAAAGGTTGATCTAATGACTCTAATACTATACATAACTTCCCCGAAATAAATGGAGTAACATAAGACAGAGTAGATCCACGATCTATCAAACCATAAACACAATGGGAGCAAACAATCCATGTACCTGTCACAACATCTGGTGATGACTCTGAGTCATGTCGGTCGGCTAGTTAATATGTATAGTTCTGGCCACTACCAGAACTACATGCTCCCTCTTTGTCTCCGTCTCTACCTCTACCTACTGAAGTCCACGGTCCACACCCTGCAGACTGTGCTGATGAAGAGGAACCTAATACTGACCTAGTCGACTGACCTACACCACCCTGACCTATGGTCAGGCAGTTTCTCCAACCATGCCCCTCCTGTCCACAAGAATAACAACCTGTGGAACTCTGCCTGCACCTCCTGAAATATATCCTACCGTAGGTAGCGCAACGTGGTGGAGCTGTCCTAGCCTAGCCCGAACCCTTCTGCTGGTGAGAGCCTGATGCTCCTGAACCCATATCTGGGCCTGACTGTCTATGACGATCAAATCTACTATCCTGGAATTGTTGTGGTTGAGATCTAGGTGGCCTAATAAAATATTGAGGTCTCAGACGACCCTGAAAATCTCCATGTGAACTAGCATGCCTATCCCTCTTCTCTCTCTCTCTCAACCCTCTCACTCATATACTGCAGATGTCGGGGATCCACTATGCCCTATGAAAAGGACTAAATTAGTGAGATATCCATATTATCATTTAGAGCAACGGTAGAACAAACATCGATATAGTCTGAGTCAAGCCCTCATAGAAATATATGCACCCTGTTGTGCATCGTATCAACACATGCTGGTGCATATCTAGACAATGAATCAAATCTCAACCCCGTACTCTCGAACACTCATGCTACCCTGACTGAAGTTCAGAAACTGGTGCACCCAGCCATCCCTAATCTCTCGAGGCAAATAGTGATCTATGAAAGCTTCTACAAAGCTATACCAAATAGGTAGAGATGCATATTTTCCCCTAGATCCCTCCTAACATTCGTACCACAATACTGCAATATCACGTAATTGAAATGCTGCTAACTCAACAGACTCAGTCACTGAGGCAAGCATGACTTTGAAGATCCTAGGAAGCTGATCAACAAAGTTATAAGGGTCCTCTCTGCGATCTGTTCTTGTAAACTATGGAGGATTCAAGGCAAGAAATTCATGAACTCTCAAACTTCCCGGCCCTTCAGAAGGTCCGGCAACATCTGGTGCAACTGGTTGGCGCTGTGCAGCTACTAATTTTGCTAACATACATACTGCATTCTTGAAATCCTTGTCAGATGGAATAGGAGGAACTAAAGGTTGTACTGTTGGTGGAGTCGGGGGTCTTGTAGCCCTCGGAGGCTCTTGAAGCGGTAGAGAAGCTATAGGGGGCTGAGAAGATGTCTCCCTTTCGGTCTCACCATGGGCTACCTCCAGTTGTGGTACCTTGTCGGTACCTTCACTTACAGTTGTATCTAGCCCTTTGATAGTTGTGGTCTGTCTGGTATCGGCCATTTGTACCAGAAACCTCAACCCTTAAGACACGACTCTATAGCACGAGGTCAGCAAAAGAAGGATAGTCATTCTAACATGCTCGATAGCTTCTTGCTTATCGATTTGGTGCAAAACTCATGTATAAACAAGACTCGACTAGATAGGACTTGCAGACTCCCTAGGATACACCGTTGCTCTGATACCAATTTTGTCACGCCCCAAACTCAAGGGGTGCAACTGGCTCCTATTGCCAGAACTCAAGCTCGAGCCGACCCTACTAAACCATTTACTAGTAGCGCATGGCAACCACACGCAATCAAGAAAACAAACAAGTATATCTCGGCTTAAGATTAAGCCCTCAGTCGGCAAGGCCCCTATCAATAGATCTATAAATGAAACAGCTACTCCCATGAGTTCATGTAAAGAAATAGCCAACTAGCATAGAAGTCCTAATTGGGTTGTCGAGGCCACCATGGTCTCTATACCGAAACTGAAAATATGTATATATAAATACAATACATCAAACAGTTAACAAGCTTCAACAAACCAACAAACTAGGCTAACATGGACATAACGTAGCTATATGCCTCATACACTAGTCTGCAAGCCTCTAAGAGCGGTAAAGATTTGTGGGATAGGGCCCCAGCCTACCCATAAAAATATATTCAACAAAAGCTAACAAATCTCCCAACTCTAGCAGCTTCAGAGGAAAAGGGCTAGCCAACCGGATATAATTCAATCCTGATGCTGAGGAGGTCTACTGGGTCGTCTGTCGGGATCTGCATGCATGAATGCAGCGCCCTGAGGCAATGGGGCGTCAGTATAATATAATCTAGAGAGTATGAAAGGCAATAGACTATGAGAAGGTATCCTAATATACTGGAGTAATCCAATAAATAAATCAAGGATAAGATAAGTGTATTGACTTGCTCCTAAATCTAAACATATAAAAAATAATAACACAACAGCCTAACCAAGCCCCATAAGCTCGGCAGGTACAAACAGCACACAAAACCACCTACCCAGGCCCCCATAAGCCCAGAAGGTGACATTCAGTCTATATACCCCTATCGATAGTCCCCTAGCCTAGTAGGCAGTCACATAGACCTCTTAGGCAGTAATATAGCCCCATAGGCAGCACATATCTATTTTAGCCATCAACATAACCTATAGAAAACTCATAGCCCTCTTAGGCGATAGCACTACCCTGTAGGCAGCACATAGCCTTTTTAGTCATCAACATAGCCCTATAGGTAACTCATAGCCCTTCTAGGAATCAATATAGCCCCGTAGGCAAGTGATATATTTTTTAGGAATCAATATAGCCCCGTAGATAGAACATAGCCCTTCTAGATATAGATCACATTCCTGCAACTAACCACAATAGCCCCAAGGGAAATAATAACAATCCAAGAGCCTAGAAGCGAGAAATTTATCTATAAGCAACCTATACGAATAACCTCTAAGTCATGTCCAACATAGGGACGCTACTAACTGAATTAGAATCCCGACAAGGAAGTATTATATCCACACGAGTAGCCAACAATCAACAATAATGGCTACAAGTATAACAAGGATAACAACCCAATGACATTGCTCCTAAGTTTTAAGGAAACATGTCGTAAGAATGGAATAGCCTTAACATAACTTTTTTGTTGAATTCATGTGGCTTAATGACTTTTACTCACAACCCCCCTCGATACTACAACAACACATGACCATAATCAACACACAAGAATATAAGATACCATGATATTCCGATAAAAAGATATTTATTTCCATCGCAAATTGCTATTTGCGACTTATCAAAGCTAGAGTAGATGAAAGAAGGGTTTTACCTTTATCTTAAGTTCGTAATACACCTCAAAACTTTGAAATAAGTCAAAACCCTTGCTTTACCAACACCAAAGTAGTATATGTTATGCAATCGATAAAACAAATTCAACGATGTTGACGACCTCAACGTGCAGAACAACTTTCGTGAAGGACTTAAGTAGAGAAAATATATATCTTGGTTGATCCTAGAAGTGGGTTTTCTTATTTTTCTGGTTATTCACTGAAAAAAATGAAGAAATTTCAAATAATAATATATATAAAAGGTTCCACCAACCTAAGAGACCCACCTCACATGCCTGCTTGAGCATTCTCACGAAAAGACAAATAACTCTCTATTGTGAAATCGTATGAACAAACGGTTTGATGCATTGGAAACTAGACTCGTAGACCTTATATTTGATGGTTCGTGTACCCCATAAATCTTCACATATTAGGAGAAAAGCTCTGAGACATTTGATCCAAATTTCAGAGAAATCTTTAAAAAGGAACATACGATAACTTTCACCAACTTTATTTTGCGACTAACCTAACTTCAAAACTTGAGATACAACCCTTGAACACTTAAAATGTGACATATCACATCATTATTAATCTATTACTCACTCTCTTTGTCTTTCCACGAAGGTACGAGTTAATTTAGATATTTCAGAAAGTTGGGGTATTACAGTATGGCTGTGACAAAACTTAAGAAATTGGTAGAGCAATTGAAGGATTTGTTGGGTAAGCGTTTCATCTAACTGAGTTGGTCCAATATTGTTTGTTTATATGAAGGATGGCCCGCTTCGCATGTGCATTGATTACTATCACTTGAACAAAGTCACCATTAAGAGAAACTACCCTTTTCCGAGGATAGATGATTTTTTTTATCAACACCAAGGAGTGAGATACTTCTCTAAGACTGACCTCCGGTTGGGTTATCACTAGTTGAGGGTGAAGGAAGATGACATCGTAAAGACGACATTCCAAACTCGGTATGGTCATTATGAGTTCTTAGTAATATCCTTCTAGTTGACTAACACTCCGATCAAATTTATGGATTTAATGAATAGGGTATTTAGGCAATACCTTGTTATGTTTGTGATCGTGTTTATTGATGACATTTTGATTTACTCAAGGAGTGAGGATGAGCATGCAAATTATTTGAGGATTGTGTTGCATGTCCTCAAGTACCAACGACCCTTTGAAAAGTTTCATAAATCCAAAGTTCGGTTAAGATTCGTGGCTTTTCTTTGTCACCTTGTCTCCAACAAGGTTATTGAGATAGATCCTAAGAAGACATATGTGGTTCAGAGCTGGCCCAGACCTCTATCTCATTCGGATATTCGAAGTTTCTTGGTTTGGCTGTTTACTATAGAAGATTTGTGGAAGGGTTTTCTTCAATTTCCTCTTCATTGACGGCATTGACCCAAATTAAGTTTAAGTTCTTATGGTCGGAAGTATGTGAGAATAGTTTTCAGGAGCTGAAAGATAGACTTACCTACGCTCCGTTCTTGATATTAGCAGAAGGGTCTAATGGGTTTGTTATTTATTATTATGCTTCAAGAATTGGGTTAGGATGTGCTATTATGAAAAATGGGAAAGTCATTGCTTATGCTTCAAGGAACCTTAAGATTTATGAAAAGAACTATCCTACCCATGATGGAGCTAGCGGCAGTTTTTTTTGCCTTATAATCAATAGTGATGTGATTGAACACAATACTATAGTTGAAACAAAAATTTCTGAGTTTTTTTGAGAATATCTTTCCTTCAAAGCATTATAATATCTCTCATGATTTTACTTTTCTAAAGAAAAATAATTCTAGTACTCCAATATTTCAAAATGTTTCTGAAACTGAGGACTTGAGGAGAAGCAAGTGTTATTTTGGATATGAAAATAATTAGAAATAATGATGATTTGATTTTTACTCAAGGATATTATGTGGAAATTTTTCTTAAAAAGTTTAATATTTTTGATTTGTTACGTGTGAGCACTCCTTTTGATGCAAATAGTCATTTGAAAAAGAATCTTAGAGAAGCTATTTCGCAAAATAAATATGCTGAAATAATTGGTAGTCTAATGCATTTGATGAATTTTACTAGACCTGATTTAGCTTATGATGTGTGTAGATTGAGAAGATACACTAACAATAATAATAAAAATCATTGGAATGCTTTGATAAGACTTTTGAAATATTTAGGAGGTACCATGGGTCATGGTATTAAATATAG
>JAJOOS010020126.1:0-26337 GCA_029582725.1 Solanum chiquidenum
TCTCAAAAATAAGTAGGGTTTAGTTGTTTATGTTCATTTCTACTTCAAATCTTGAATTTAGGGTTTGTAATCTGCTCTAATTTCTTATTTAGGTTTCTTATTTGAATTTTGAATTTTCTCGAAATTCATCAAAAATGGCAAATGAAAACTTGAATAAGCTTTGTATGGATGAATCAGACCCAAAATTAGTTGATAACTACGAAATCAAGTTCAAAATACACATCAAATGGTGAAGGAGATAAAAAGGAAAAGGATATTTTTTGGGTCTTTTACGTTTTAGGAGGGAAATGGGGGAAAAAACAAAAATTGGGAGTTGAAGAGGTGGGGGACCCAGTGCGTGCAATCACGTGGATTATTTGTTTGGTTTATGTGTTGAGGTCAGCGTTTAAGTGTATAGAAAATAGAGAAATCTGAAGTTCAGGGGGGTAATAGGACACCCGTGAAATTAGAGTGTGTAATTGGAATTTCGGATACAAATTAAGGGGGTTTTAGACCATTTTCTCTAAAAGAAATTATTATCAAACGCTAACTTAAAGTCTTTTCTAAATGTGGAGCTTCTAAGTGCACCAAGAGCCACTTGTAGGATTGCTATTTTGGACATATTTAGCATTTACAAAGTAGGAAGAAAACAAAATTATTATTTTTATATTTAATTGATCATATATCTTGAAAAATAATTAATTTTTTTAAAGAAAAATAAACTTAATCTCTGATGAAAATAAAGAAAACAAATTTCACTAATGATATTTCATATTAATTTTGTCCGCCTCATCTACACCCTTCTCTATGATTTGCATTCCTACCATCCCACATTCCTATCTCCCATCCCCACCTTCCATGTTTTTTTTGACCAAATATTATTTCTACATTAACAATGGCTAGTTGTCAAATAGCTTTGGAATTGTGAATTATTTTTCAATAACGGTCATAAATATAAAAAAAATTACCTAACAAACATTTAATTTTTGACCTTGTTAGCATAAATTTAATAAATTTAGATTCTTGCTAAGAAATTGTTTCATCTTCCTCATTCTTCTTCATTATGATGATCGAAAGATTTCCAGCTATATATACTAAAAATATGTTAAGCGATATGTGATAAAATTTTGACGATCATCGTAACTTATTGTAAAAAAAAAGAGAAACTTTATCATATAGCCACTCAAAAATAGCTCAATTACGCTCCATAGCCATAGTTTGCATATTACGATTCGTAGCTACATGTTCTAGGGAGGAGAGTGGCGAGCAAGACTGGGAGAGGGATGAGAGAGGCGAGCAAGAGAGGGTAGAGAGTGGGAGAGAGGTAAATTGTATATGTATATCGGTTAGATAATTGTATATTATACATATGTATTTGTATATTCTGGCGAGAGAGATTGGGAGAGGGAGGAGAGAGGTGAGAGAGAGGGGATAATAATTTGTATAATTCGCATCTGGTTTGTATAATTCGCAGGTACGTTTGTATATTCACGTGTTTTTGTATAATTGAGTAATATAAAGTCTGGAATTATACAAATATAATAAAACTCGAAATAACGAATTGATACAAACATAAACATATGAACTTTAAACAATCATACAAAATATATTATACAAATTACATTATATAAATTATATTATACAAAATCCAAAAACTACACGTTTATACAAACTTTAAAAAAGTTATACACAAAAAGATTGAATGTATATGATGACAAAACTGAAAAACCAAAGAAAATCATCGTCATATACAAATAGAAATCAAACAAATAATTGTTAGTTGCGAATTATACATATACAAACGTGACTAATTATACAAACTCGAAGTCATCGCACTAATTAATGGTTAATGTTACTTGCGAGTGGTAATTATAGCAAACTATAGCTATGAAGCCTATGATGAGTAATTAAGTAATATAAGTTTGCTTAACCGCGTAAATTTCCAAAAAAAAAACACGGTTATTTGTGATTCCTCCCTCACCCACCCACCCGGACAGAAGCCAGGTCCAGATTCTTCCTGTTTTTAAATAGCCCAATGGATTGGGCCGGTCAAAACCCGATTTTGACCCATCTGATCTTCCCCAAAATTAAGCAAACTGAAATATTACAATAAGAAAGTTTTTTTGCTACAATCACCAAAACCTCTCTTTTCTGCTCCAAAATTCTTCATTCTCTCTATCACAAGGCTCAGTTTAGCCTGCTCAATCTGCCTCAGTTACTGAATCAAAGGAGAAAAAAGAACAGAGGATAGAAAGAATCAGTCACCAAAAGATGAAGACAACCAAAGGAGGCAAAGTCATGAACCCTACCGATGCTTATCGCAAGGAGATTCGCAAGCGAGAATTGAAAAGGGTAATTTTTTCTTAATGCACTTCTTATGAATTATCAATCAATCAGCTTCAGCTACACTTCAATTAAGCTAGTTGGAATTTGCTAAAAATTATCTATATCCCTTCAATACGGGTTTTTGAACTTCACAATTATAGCAAAATCCCATCGTGGTCCTTTTTTGTGTGTGTGTGTGTTGTAAACGTAGTTTTATGGTTCATTGCAAGTCCCACATCGGTACTACAAAGTGCTAATTGGGCAGCTTTGTCCATCAATTTGACAAATGTGAATTTCTTTTGTCATCTGCTGGGATTAAGTGGCACTGTGCTCCTCGTGGTCTTATGTTGTCTTTTACTGTGGATTTACGTCCTTTCTTGCTTTCTGGGAGGTTTATGGAATTGTTGCACTCACTTGCTTTAAAGTTTCTATTACAAAATCAAGGAAAATCCAGAGATGAGATGACTTAATTAGTTTTAAAGGAAAGTCTGTTTATTTAAATTTGGTTTTGATAGCTGTTAATAATGCTTGATTCTCTGTGTTTTTATGCTTCCACAGAACAAGAAAGAAAGGAAGAAGGTTAGAGAAGTGGGCATCTTAAAGAAGGACCCGGAGCAACTAAAAGATCAAATTGATAAATTAGAAGTGATGAGTAAGTTGCTGCACATTTTACAATTTGTAGTATACCACTTGTTTATCAATCTAGGTAAGTTGGGTGTTGGACATATTATGAGATTGATTAAGATTTTGAAAGAGAGGAAGGCCATCACGTGATATTCAGTGGCATAGAGAAAACATAGATCAATGCCAATGAAAGTCATTTGGTGGATGTTTGAGAAGAAAGGAATTCATATTAAATGTATAAATCAAATGGTAATATGTATAAAAGAAGAAGTGTGAGAATAGTGAGAGGATATATACCAGGAGTTTCCCTTAATCAGAGTTTACATCAAGGATATGCCATGAGCCTCAAACTTGTTTACCCTTATTATATAGGTCCACTGTAATACTCGCAGTAACAACCCATCAACGAACTTACCAATTCCAGTAAAGTTTATCTTCTTCATCTCAAAATATACCAACGTCACTTTAACCTCATCTTTGCTGTCATCAACCACCAAGGCACCAACCCAACACCACCTTTGTACTATCAGTGGCGAATCTCCTCCACCTAAAATTCCCAACCTTCAAATCACCTCTTTGTAACTAAGAGAAAACCAATCGGTCCTTCACCTCCAAAAAATCCTCCAGTGAACCTGTAAGAAACCACCACCGAAACCTCCCCTTCTCCACTACCCTGTTTCATTAATTCCTTTTATCCTCTCCAACCCCCCCGGTCTTTTATGCCTCGACCCCAAGTTTCCTCACACCAGTAGCTCTTGGAGATTTCTCCATTATCAAAAAAATTATACATCAAAATTCAAATTGCGATTAAAATTATTATTTTAGAAACAATTGTATGATAGTGACAGTTCTTAAGACAAAACTTACTTAAGCATATCAAAATAAAATTTTACATAGGCCAACTAAAATCAGAGGTCATCTGAGATGGTTTTGCAATGTTACACTCTGATCTTCATATGCACCCGTTCTAGATGCCACAACTTGACTACTGAAGGTGATTAAGAGGGATGAGGTTGATCTAAAATTATACTGGAAAAATATCAAAGATGTATGACCTCTCAAAATCAATGCGAACTTGAAGGATTCATATAGAGAATGCCAACTACAACTAATTGGGATTGAGACTTAGTTGTTTTGTGGCATTCACATTAGGTCCTGTGCTTATTAGAAGTCCTTGATTTTAGTAGAGATTTCATATTGAATAGTGTATGATTTTGAAACTCTGGTTTTAGATAATTCCTAATTTGTTTTGCAGGTTGGTTTTTCTAGTATTTGAATGAAATGAACTCGAATAGAGTGGGATGCCAAGTCCAATGTATTAGGATTGAGACTGATTGATGGGATTGTGGTTCATATTATCTGAGTGCTAATGTTTCATAAGGTCCTAGGTTATACAGAATGACTTTCAAGCAACAAGAAGTAGTACTCTTATTTAATGTTACTTCAATTGCAGAGCTTCTATTTAATACTCCTAGGTTGACAACCTTTTTGATAAATGGTAATTGTTGCTTTCCGTGAAACTTTAAAGTTTTCTGGCTGGAGCTCATCTCTGATAACCATGAAAGAAGTGTGGAATTTTGGTAGCTCTTATGAAGGATTTAAGGACATGCATCATTCTCATGGAATAAAATGGCATTAGAATTAGTTATAGGGCTGGCTATCAAGAAAAAAAAGGATAAGTACTTAGAGCTTGTATTGTAATCCAGAATTTCATTGAACTTTTTGTGCTTGTCTTATTCTTATTTTAATATGAAGATATCAACATATGCAGAGGCTGAGGGTGCACTAGATAAAGCAAGGAAACATAAAAAGAGACAACTTGAAGATACACTTAATCTTGTTCTCAAGAAAAGAAAGGTAATGTTTCCCATGTAAAAATTTCAGATACATCTATGCAATACTTAAGGTATCTCCTTGTTTAGCAATTACTTCCATTTGAGTTATTTGAGATCTAATGTAACCAAAAGAGAAAAAATAGAGTTCATCTCTAGTTTCTTACTGGGGTGGTCATGTCTGAATCTTTTTCTTTCATAAGTAGCTGGATTCATTATTGATCTAAATTTAATAGGTGCAACTCATTTCTGCATGGCTAGGTTCTAGTTTTCTAACTGAAATGTAAATGTTGGAATAATACTCAGGCGAATTTTCAGGTCGATTTTGGAGAGAGAATTAGAGATCTTTAGATGAGAAAGAGGCTGTTAACTAGCTAAGATGCATTAGATCATATTCTTCTACAAGTCTCAAAATTTGCAGGGGGTTGAAGATGTGTGGCAATTTTATTAGACTAATGCTGTATCCTCCATCACCACCATTTTGACAGTGTTGGTTTTTCCTTACCTTCTCCCTTTATTCTGTACAGGTTAATGATAAAATTCAGTTTAACCATTTTTAAAAACCAAAAAGGAAAATATGTACAATAATAATCATGGTCTGGAGTAGGTTTAGACGTCAAATGTGCCATTTAGCTTGTAAGGATTATACTGGTGATATTAGTACTACTTGTCTTTCCTACTAAAGCTACTTGATAAAGTTAGCAAAGCCTCATGGAGTCAACAAGTATTCTGGATTCTTCTTGAAACTCCTGATCCCCCCCCCCCAATTGACAACATGGGTTGAAAGATAAGACTTCTCTGAAATTACCATTTGTTCCCTGCGTCTGAAGATTAACCAGACTCTGCCTCCCACTGAATGTCTTGTTTTAACCAATGAATGCAAGAGTTGATCACATCATCTTAGATATTTAAAGGAGGTATCTGTCATTCACCTATTGCTCTTCGAATCTCTTCATTTTCCAGAACAAGTTTTTAGAAGGGTAAGCAAGTCTTTTTTTATTTCAATTCTCCAAATATATCCCAATGGTACTGTGTACTAACTAGTAAAATTTACCATTTCAAGAATGTAGATACAATCTGGGTCTTTCTAATGTAGAAAGGACTTCTAACTTGTGATGAAAGAGTAATTATTTTCACTAGGCTTGAGTCTTTGAATAATTGTTAGCAGAAAATACATCATGGTAGGCCTGCTGCAAGTTTGGTGATGATATCTCTCATAGTTTAGCTGGTAGACTTCAGAGTTTACTTGGACTGTACAGGAAGTTAAGTGTACTCTCAAGTTAAATTTATTTTGCTGCTAAATTTGTTTCTCATGTTGTGATGTTTATGTTTTCTTTATCGTGGTTGCGACTGATGAACGCATCTAGTGAAATTCTATCAGCTTCTTTTCCTTTTGATTTTATATTTTGATTGGGATGTTTTGTTGCTCACTGGCATTGCTTTTTTGTTAGGAATATGAAGTGAAAATGAAAGAAAAAGGTGAAGAGCCAGTAATGTTTAGGTAACAGATGGCCTCTTGTTTATCATTAATGCTGTTAGAAATGGCCCTTTCTCCTTGATACTTTTACATGCTTTTTTTCTTGCTTTCTCTGCAGTCACCTGGGCCCCCCTCGAAGGCGTACGGCTGCAGAAGAGGAAGAAAGGATCAAAGACCCTAAACCTGAAGTAAGATCTTACTTCACTCTTCTGTTTTTTTACCCCCTCCCCCGGGAGCTCCCACCTTTTTGCTCCCTTGGTGACTCAAACTCAAAACCTTAAGGTTGGAAGTGAGGGGTGCTTACCATCCGAGCAACTCTCTTTTGTCTATCGTACTTCACTCTTATTTTTTATGGAAGTTGCTTTTGCTGATCCATGAACAACATGGCCTATGTGGATGCAGGACTCCGTTTATTATCACCCTACACTGAATCCTACTGGAGCTCCTCCTCCTGGAAAACCTCCCATGTTTAAATCATCAATAGGTATCTATTGTTCTTTTTCTCATCTTAATTTCATATTGTTCTCTCTCTCTCAACTCCCTCTCCCCAGCTCTGATAGTTCCTGCTTCAAACTGCAGGACCTAGAATACCATCATCAGCTGCATCATCGTCAATGTCAGATGCAGAAGATGGCACTTTATCAGCTCTTCCGCCACCGCCACCGCCACCTCCATTGCCCCCAACTGGTGATGTAGATTCTGTAGATGGGTCTGCGATTCCTGCATCTTTACCTTTACCTCCTCCACCGCCTATACCCCCAAAGCCTGCAATGACAGACATGGGTGCTTCATTGCCATTACCTCCTTTGCCCCCACCGCCTCCTGGCCCCCCACCAAAGGAACTGATCTCTGGCCATCTTCCACTTCCTCCACCTCCTCCCCGACCTCTTCATCAATCTGCTCAACCTCCTCATTCTGGCATAGGTGGAAATGAAAGGGATAAAAATCTTTCTGAACTGGATGAGAGGTCCGCAACAGAGCAAAATCAGGTATACTTCTTATTAATAAGATATTTGGGACATTTGGATAAATGATTTATGTACGGTTTCTAGTCCTTGGCCCTAAAGTTATTCACGATCTTGTTAACTTCTCAGGCCTCATCCATGCTTCCCCCACCACCTCCTCCACCAGGGTTGCCATTGAAGTCAGATGGTATGCCTGCTGACTCTGATACTAAAGTTTTGGAAACAAAAGATCATCTTAAGTTACCTCCACCACCTCCACGGCACCCTTCAGGTCTTGGACCTGCCATGGTCCCAACTTTTCAGCCTGATGTATTACCTCCTGGAATATCTCGGTTCCCTCCACCCCCGCCTCCAACTGATATGCGGCCACCACCTGGAATTGGTATCCAGCCTGCTCCTCCTGGAATGATGGTCCCTCTCTTGCCAAGACCACCTTTTGGACCTCCACTAATGATGAGACCACCGCTTCCACCTGGTCCACCTCCTTTTCAACAGGATGGTGCTAGACTGCTTGCTCCTCAAAAGCCATCATATGTCAAATCAGCTGCTTCAACAGTTGTTAAGAGGCCTCTAGCTCAGCATACACCAGAACTTACATCAATGGTGAGTGATCTTCCTTTATTTTTACTACCTAATTGTTATCCTCCTGCACTTATGTACATCAACTGTTAAGTATTCTTTAGCATCATTTCAATGCAAACCTATTATATTAGATTGGAGTGTTATCCCCATCCAAATTGTGGATGAAATCAAGGGGATTATGGGTAAGTTCAAATCCTTGTCCAAAGTTTGCTAGGAGGGTTAAGCACTGTATAGCATGCTAGTTATATACTTTAATTGTTTGGCCTAATATTTTGTAGAAGTTTGTACCAAAACATCCCTGGTCAAGTTTAAATTTCGTAGGTGCAAATTTCTGTAACACTAGGCTCTTATTAATTTTTTGTCACCCTACAACTCCTTGAAGATATATTTTTTTTCACCAGCAAAAGTCAGATAAAAAACATCAGAAAATAGAAAAAGATAAATCAAAAGATGGAACTATGAAGTAGAAAATAATACAATTAAAAAAAAAAGAATCGTACAACCACAGTACAGAAAGTGACAAAAGCGAACACGAAAAGAAAACAGCCAAAAAATGAAAATAAAGAACTCAAGAAAGAATAAGATGTAAACCAAAGTGGATTAGATGGAGGTTGCGTGTTGTCATCAGGAGGCTAAAGAGGACACATCAAGGTTCGAGGTGAGGATGTATCCACTTTATTCATTTAAAATTAAAAAATTGTTGAAGAAACTACAGATGCTTTGAGGGAAAGGCTAAGAGTCTGGAACTGTATTTAAGCTAGAGTAGAGGTGTTTGCATCAATTAGCTATCACGAATGCATGCAAAGTAAATGATATTTGCTAGACCTCTTAGTTTCAACTCTTCAGGAATAGACATGGAGAGATCTCTATACACTTCTTTTACCTTTCTAGCGTTATCTTAGTGCTGGTGTTGGTTGATGAATAAAACTTTTTGAGGGTTATGCACCTTAATAATGTACTGGGTGCCTAAAAAGATCATCGTCTTGTTGAACCTTTTATCTTATTTTTCTATCCAAAACAATGAAGTAGTGATGAGAATTTTCATGAACACATATAAACCACTTTTATACTGGGATCTGGACTTGTTCACATGTGATTCAACACATCAGTTGTTGCTTTCCTGTAGGTTCCTGCATCTGTGCGTGTGAGGAGAGAATCTGCGCTCCCAAAACCCAAGCCGAAGTCATCTACTGCGGTTACAATCAACCAGCCTGCAGTAACTCCGCCTGTTGTCAAGCATGAATCTACAAGTGCGCCTGCACCAAAACCTCAAAGCATTGATGACTCATATACAGCATTCTTGGAGGACATGAAAGCTCTTGGTGCTCTCGAAGGATGAAGTAACATCAAATAGGAGAAAGGAAGAGGATGACATGCATGCAGAGGAAACAAGTGGCCATTGACAATCTGATGAGTCTGATATCTCTGTGACCATGTCTTGTGCTACTTGAGTGTCCACATCTTTATGGTGCTTTGATGTATCGACCATCTCATTCTTTCTTCGTGTGTATGATCTATGATTCATCTGTATTCTGATTTTATCTTCCTCAACATTTTGTCGCCTGTAATGAGCAGTTGATATGCGTTAGTCCTGAGGAAGTAGGACAACATATTGTAAGATGGATTATTTCAAGGAAACTTTCTTTTGGCTCTGCTTGCATTGTTTTTTTTTTCTTCCCATCATATAACAAATTGACATTGATTTTGAAAAAAAAAAAACATTTTTATAATAAACATCCGTAGAGTAGGAGAATTTTAATTTTATCAGCTAAGTTTGGTTGGCTACTTGAACTTTCACCTTGTTGGTTAGAGTTTGATTTCCCATCTTGTAATTCAATATGTTTTCTAACGTGAAATTCTTGGTTTCCATCCGGGGTTTGGTACAGCATTAGAGCTTGACTACTTCAGATTTGCGCCACCTAAGGCCCTATTCGGAAAGCGCTCGGTACAGCATTAGAGCTTGACTACTTCAGATTTGCACCGCCTAAGGCCCTAATCGGAAAGCGCTCTCTAGCAAGGATTTTTTTCATATCCAAGGTTTGAACTTGAGATCCGTGCTACAATGCCATTTGAATTCTGATGGCAATTCTATTAATTTACGAGAACCATATTTTTGTGACCTTGGTAGTCAAATTAATTTGTATGAGTACTCTCCATAAATAAATTTAAAGAAAAAAAACGAATCTGAACAAAAAATAATATATTCCTTTTTGACTTTCTTATCATTGGCAATTTGGCATGGTCTCTGTGCAGAAATGAAACCAATTTGGACAAGAATGTTTACTTCAGCTCTTACGTCAATTCTACTCCAAGATCACTATTGTTGCATATTTGTCTCTCTCGAATCCTAACCAATAAGGTAAAAGTTTGGGTAGTCAACCAACTTATTTACTAAGATTTTTAAATTGTGTCTTTTTCGTGTGTTTATTTTTTTTATATTTTGACTCCTAATAAAAATTCTTGCTCCGCAACTGCACGTTCAATTACCCTCATTTTATATAGTTATGAACTATATCTAGACTTTAGAGCCAATTTTGTGCAATCAGTGGGGACAAGAAACCAACCAAGATCCATCCAGCCTGTCTTTTGTCAAACAAATTCAGTGTTGTCAGGTCTACCATCCAATGTATTATTCTAGTTGTAAATCCATCCAATATTTAATTCTGCTTCTATTTATAACAAACGCTATAGCATGTAAAGTCAACTGCTTGGTAATGGGGCCTCTCATTTCTATGTGCACATTTTGTCAAATGACCCTTGTGATTAAGAGAAAATGACAGATTGATATGGACGAGAAATAAATATTTTAATATTCTGGTGGTATTTTTAAATTTGCAAATGGATTGATGGGAAGATTGGACCAATAACACAGAAGTTGGTAGGTGTGTTCAAAAGTTTGAAGCACAAAAAGTTGTCATTTTTATAGATGATCTTACTTTTGTCTCTTCAGTCAGTCTGCTTCCTATGTTGAAAAGACTCTGATGTGACTGCAAATATAACTTCTTCTTTTAGCAATGGGAAGGAGTCATTTTGTCATATTCATCATTCTTTTGAATTTTCTGCAGCTTCTTGATCCTTCTTTTTCACTTCCCTTGTGTACTGATTCAAGTAAGCTTCAGTCCATTAGAAGTTCTGTCTTGAAAAACTTCTTATTTGCAGTTATCTATTGAGCGAGTGTATCCGGTTTTTCGAATTTTATATCTGAACTATCACTAAATGTTTATCGACACACACCTCAACTATCAGTTGTTCCCTTTTCCTACTTGAATGATGGTGATATTCTAGGTTGGATAAGGGAACAACTGATAGTTGAGGTATGTTTCGATAAACATTTGGTGATAGTGCAGGTAGGGACCTCGAAAAAAGGATACTTGATGTGTGTTTTTGACCATTAACTCTTATCTATTCTGTTTTGCAATTTGATTGGTGCTACTTCATGTGTTACAGGAGCTCCTTTTCAGCAAAAGACTCCTCTAGCATTCTGTTCTTACAATGGAACCTCATGCTGCAACTCCACTGATGATAAACAACTTCAGACTCAGTTCAATGCTATGAACATTTCTGATCCTGGATGTGCTTCTCTTGTAAAATCTGTCATCTGTGCTGTAAGACGATACTCTTGTAGTTTCTTGCTCTTTCGATTTCTGTTACTCCTATTTATTGTTACTTGTACTTTGATTATCGTTTTAGTATTTTGTTGTAGTTACTGTTTCTTTTTCAGAATGTTTTGCCATGCCATATGAGTATTTTGCCTTGTTTTTTTCACTCCTATTATTTTCTTGAGCCAAGGGTCTATCGGAAACAGTTTCTCTGCCTCCCAAGGTAGGAGTAAGTTCTACGTACACACTACCCTCCCTAGATCCACTTGTGGAATCACACTGAGCATGTTGTTGTGTGCGGTAAGAAGATAATCTTTGTGATTCCTTATAATTATCTTACCAAAATGAAAACCCTTGAGTTTTGAACAAATTGATTTCCTATTTTTGTTTTCTTGCTATATGAAGATGTAACTATGAGGTTTCACTCTAGCATTTGTGTATAAAGAACCTATATTATCACAATAATTAGTCCACTTCTAATTATTTCAGCAACCTTTATTGGAATAAACCAGAAATCTGTCGTGCCCCTTTAAACTCTTTCTTGTTTGTGAAGCTCAATATGATCTATTTTACTCTTAATAATCTGCTTCATGGTAGCTCTTTTAGGTATCTTTACTAACTACTAGTATCCGGATAGTATAAGTTTTAAGGATACTTTTGATACCCATTTTTTCACCTTCTGCAGAAGTGTGATAAATTTTCAGCAGAGCTGTTCAGAACTGATTCTGTTCCTCGACAACTTCCTATCTTGTGCAACTCCACAACTTCAGAAAATTCAACCAAAAGTAGCCAAATTAAGAATGACTTTTGCTCTAAAGTATGGACTACATGTCAAAATGTGTCTATCATAAGTTCTCCTTTTGCTGCTTCTATCAAGTCCAATTCCACAAAGTTGACAGATCTATGGAAATCACAAATTGATTTCTGTAATGTGTTTGGTGGAGCTTCAGGTGATGGATCAGTGTGCTTCGCTGGAGAACCTGTCAGCTTAAATACCACCACGCCTATAAGTCCTCCAGGCGGTTTGTGCCTTGAGAAAATTGGAAATGGTAGTTACATCAATATGGTTGCTCATCCTGATGGCTCTAGTCGTGCTTTCTTCTCGAATCAGCAAGGGAAAATATGGTTGGCCACTATTCCAAAAGTCGATTCAGGAGAGCTGTTAGATGTTGATGACTCTAATCCTTTCTTGGACCTAACAGATGAAGTTCATTTCGACACTGAACTGGGAATGATGGGGATTGCATTTCATCCAAAGTTTTCACAAAACGGACGATTCTTTGTTTCATTTAATTGTGATAAGCAAGCATGGCCTGGATGTGGAGGAAGATGTTCTTGTAACTCAGACGTGGACTGTGATCCATCAAAATTACCTAGTGATAGCGGCTCCCAACCATGCCAATATCAAGCTGTGATAGCAGAATTTACTGCTACTGGATCTCAGCCAACACAGGTACTTTTGAGAGTCTAATGGATCTTTTTATCTCACTTTGTTTAGCTCTGAATGATAATAAATGAATCTACACTTTCCAGGCAAAATCTGCCAGCCCAAAAGAAGTCAGAAGGATATTCACCATGGGCCTTCCATTTACAGGTCATCACGGAGGCCAGATACTTTTTGGACCGAGAGATGGATATTTGTACTTCATGATGGGCGATGGCGGAGGTATAGGTGATCCTTACAATTTTTCCCAAAACAAGAAGTCATTGCTGGGAAAGATTATCAGGCTTGATATTGATAGCACATCCAGTAAGTCACTACTCAGTTCTATATATGCTATTATCGATGATCTTGTTACTACTAAGCTACCTCAACAGGACGTTTAGGGAAAAAAAGATACTAAAAGAGCAATCTGAATCTTCATAATCCTTGCTATATATCAACCAGAAAGTGAATATATCCTTGTCGTAACTATCTCAGCTAAGTTAGAAGTTTATCAAACTCATGACCAACAAATCCATTATCCTTTTCTTACTTTGGAAAATAGATTGGCTGCTTAATTGTCTACTGGAAAGACAAGTAGAACTTAGTAGAAGATAACTATGTGCTTTTTGAGGATGCGGAAATTTCTTCTTACTATTTGTCTTCTCACTTTTGCTGTGCCTCATTTTTAGTTGCTCTGCATTGGTCATTTTTTCCAGGCATTCTCATCTAAACTTTAGTCCTTTTCATCTTTGATCTCAAAAATAGAGAAGTGTTCAACTTTCTTGTATGTTTAAGATTTCACTACTTTATTCTACTGATCTATCAGTTCTTGCCCCTTACTTTGCATCTGGTGCCTGTTCCCTTAGGTGTAGAAGAGATCACAAAGCTCGGTTTATGGGGTAACTACTCTATACCAAAGGATAATCCTTACACTGAAGATAAAGAGTTGCAGCCTGAAATATGGGCTCTAGGAATGCGAAATCCTTGGCGCTGCAGTTTTGATTCTGCTAGACCATCTTACTTCATGTGTGCTGATGTAGGACAGGTAAAGTACATGTCTTTTACTCTCCAAGAATGTAATCTTTTAAATCTTGTTTCAAACAGCTGTATGATGACATTGTGCTCATAAGCGTTTTATGATTGTTTCATAGGATAAATTTGAAGAGGTGGATATAATCAGCAAGGGAGGTAACTATGGCTGGAGCGAGTACGAGGGTCCTTACCTTTACACTCCTTCAAAATCACCCGGAGGAAATAAATCTATGAGCTCCATAAACCCCATTTTCCCAGTCATGGGATATAACCATTCTGATGTGAACAAGAATGGAGGGTCAGCATCAATTACTGGTGGATACTTCTATAGGTCCATGACTGATCCCTGCATGCATGGAAGGTGAGCCCTTTTGAATACATATCCTTTTCTGGAGTTAGAATGACTCACATTGGTTGAGGGAATAGGTTGTTGTCTCCTTATATGGACTTCAACAATCATCGCCTCGTGAGCTAGCTCTTGATATTGAGTTAGACTCAAGGTACATAATGTTAACATGATATCAAAGCTAGACTCATCCCTATTCTTGATTTATCCAATTTGGGCTTGCATGCTATATTGTCCACACTTCAAATATCAAGTCTTACCGGGTAACAGAATGTACCACACTGGTTGATATAGTGGGTTGTTACCTCTTTACTGGTATTAGGCACTCCTCATCTCTGACCAGGATTTAGAGATAAGTTTAAGTTCTATATACCATTAGTCCAGGTAACTAAGGAGTTTTTATACCATCATGTCACATTTACATGTTATAGTATAGGTAATCAACCACATTTTACGGAGACTTAACTATGGATCTCATTTGTGTAACATGATAATGTAAAGAAATCTTCACACCAGTGTATATAACTTAAAACTCTTTCGAGATTGAGTTAGGCCAAAGTTCATTTTCTTAAACTATGGTAATGACAGGTGAAGTTTTGCAGGTATCTTTTTGCTGATCTGTATGCAGGTTCCATGTGGGCAGGCACTGAAAATCCAGAGAACAGCGGAACATTTAACACTAGTCAAATTTCTTTCAACTGTGCTCAGAAATCACCAATAGATTGTGCTTTTGTTCCTGGAAGCTCAGTTCCAGCTTTAGGTTACATATTTTCATATGGTGAGGCTAACAACAAGGACATGTATGTTCTTGCAAGTAGCGGAGTTTACAGAGTTGTTCGTCCTAGTCGATGTAAATACACTTGTGCAAAGGAAAACTCTTCTGCTGTTGATGATGATATCCCATCTAGTCCTCCTGCTGCTTCCCCTCCTTCAGCAGCAACCATATTAACAGGTTCATACAGTAACTTTGTAGTCATTTTAATGTCATTTATGTTGATCCTGGCTTGTTGGTTCTAATGTATAGAGAGATACATAGGCTTTTCAATTGACAAGTCTTGTACAATAAAGTTATTCTTTTCTCTTTTTGGAGTTGTATCAGATCAATTTTTTTTATGGTAAATGAGGCGAAGTGTTCAAACATCATCAGTAGCGTAGAATTCCCTCCCCTTTTTCCCCTTTATGTAACTTATTAGTTAGTCAGTGACCATATGAGAAATCAACCTTGTTTTATCACGTACATTCTAAATTATCACTAGTAAATGTCTGATTTGGACCCACTTGCAAGACGTATTGTAACAATAGACCAACACTGCTTGTGAAAAATCCTGCTACGCCCACTGTTTGGAACTACCAAGAAACCATTTGGACAACTTGACTATTATACAGCTATAACATCATTGATGGTCAACCTTTATATGCTATTTAGGAAAAGGAAATTTGTCAAATAGAGAATTGAACTGTCATTTTCCCTTGACATGTTTGCCATACCCAATAATCTCCTTTTCTATTCATTTTGCTGCTGCTAAGATCTAACAGTTTGTTCATATTTCAAAAATCAACATAGCATGTCAAGTGTCAACTTCCCCACACAGCCCACCTTTTATGTTTGACCATAGTACTTCATGTTGAATACTTAAATTGAACTAGTCAACCTCATACCTTAAAATACAAACCACAAGACATTTAAACCAGACCATAAATGGAACTTCATGGAATCTCAAATTTGTTTCTTTCTGCTGCTGTCAATGTATGATAAGTTACATACAAACGTATGCAGTGATATTCTCAATTGCACATTTATGTACTTGCTTTAAAAAGTATGTTATAATTTTTTTTATAAAGACAGGGAAGGTAGAGAAAGCAATAAATGAAATTTCCAAGGCACCTAAGTAGCCCCTATCATATAAAAAACAATGTATTCCAGAGAATATACAGATCATGGTATATTAAAGTGCAAAACTTGTCTATCCTAGTTCCTGGGACTGTTTTCATATTCCATTCGGTCTTCAAATCCGAATTGTCATCTCATGTTACAGCATTGCGGCAGACCTAGCTGTTGTAATTTGTTCCACATACAAATCATCTGTCTAGGGGACTGGTAATGAGCGGTATAATAGTCGTCTACGCATCCAGATTGGGAGAACTTCAAGCTGTGTACATACTGCACAGGTCTTGATGAACTATTAAATTTTTCGACCCACATTCCCATGCTGACATCCTCCATCTTGAACAACTGCACATCAGGGGAGCTAGTTAGCTATTTCATGAGTAATAACTTGTGGAAAGAGATGACATGGATTTTGTCTAACCTTTAGCTTATGTTTATCGAACTCTGAGACGATGAAGTTTGCAATGGCTGATGAAATAATGTAACCCGGTCCATTAGCATAAGGTGGATAATCTTCTTCTGGCCACTCCTGAGGAACCACCCGGGAACGAATATTAGATGGGAGAAACTCAGATTTCGTGGGGTTCTAGAAGGCCGGAATACTGAGTGACTAAGTTATTGAAAAGACAAAAAACTAGACAACATCCAGAGATAATCCATGCAGATAACTAGCAATATTTACAATAGCCTTATTGTATTCCCCTAGAAAAGCAGATCTCTTTCATAGCCTCGCCTATTCTAAGCATGTCATCAGACACTATTAACGGGTAAATGAAAACCCTCTTCTTTGACAATGAAGCATATGAAAATACTTTGCCAAAGAAAATAGCACTATTAGGCCTGCTAGCCACATAGAGATTGGAGTAAGAAATTTTTTAAAAGGAACTCCAAACTATTACCTCATATGTCACTGCCCATTTACCATTACGCAGGGGCTTATGATAGTAATTGATATTTCCAACATATAAGCTCCTATTCTCGGGTATCTTATTTATTTCCTTGATAACTGCATCCACTCTAACAAATGTATCATCATCACACTTCATGATATTTTTTGCAAATGCTACATGGACCTGCAACAAGAAAATATCAATATTGGGACGACGTTAATCTGGGACAACCAACGACAATGTTTATAGGTAATCCACAACTCACCCCATATTCGCAGATGGCAACTGTTTTCAAGACAACAAGATCATAATTGTCCATGAAAGGAACAATGACAATGTCACCAAAGAATTCTGCTTCTTTCTTCAACTCCACGTTTATATCCTTCCTAGCGTGCTGTCAAAAAACCAATCCATCTTAAACTCAAATTATCAAGCTGCAACACCAATGTTAATAGGAAACGATATTCGCAAAATGATGTATATGCTACCATCTATCAACCTACCAATGCGACAAAGAATCGAGCCACAACATTCGAAGATTTGATTAGCTGATGCTGCAGCCAAGACCTCCTTATAGCCATTCGCTCAGCAAAGTGATTGCCTGCCGACAGAATGCCAATGAACAGATCCACAGGCTGATCAAGGAGGGGTGGTGCCTTCCATCTGTTTGACATATCAAGATGCCTTTGAGGAGCAAAACTAGGATGTGATGTGGGCAAGGAGGCAGCAAATACTGAATCGACATCAATGTCACCATTCAAAGACAAACCAGTGGCATCCTCGAGCGCAAATCCCTAAAAAGCATCAATGATAAACTTCTTTAGTTCAATTCAATAATTCAGCATGAAATTGAAGAGGTGGTAGTATGATACTCACAATTCGATATGGAAATGAGGTCACATGCCTCCCATCAACGTTCACGTGATAACCCTCAAAACCGGCACTGAGAGTTAGAACAAATAACCTATCCTCTGAAAATGGGAATGGCCAATCAAAATCCACCTTCTTTTTTCGTCCTACTAGACGGTTTAACCACCAAGATGTCTTTGATTGCTCAGAATAGTTGGTGTCATTATCTCGGATCCACTCCTCACACTTTACCTGGCCATCAACTGCAAAAGAGTCTAGAAGTTACCAAAAATGCCGCATCACTTACAAATGATAGATTACTGTGCCAGAGACTACAAGAGATGAAGATGCAAATGTAACTGATGGGGCATTTTGCTTATTTTTTATTCCATCCAATTGCCAAGAAACCCATGTAGAAAAGGTGTTCAAAATAATTACAATCCCCAACTCATGAGAATAATCCGAGGAATCTACCCATCACGAAATAGAACCTCCTCAAGCAATAAGCTCTATACTCAAACTTATTCAACTGCTTGATTATGCACTATAAAAACTTCTGCAGCATCCCCACCCACTACCAACCTCCCAACAAAAAAAATACTACCAATATTTCAATTTGTTTGTCCGGTTTGACTTAAAAAAGACTTTTCAATGTTGTGTCTTAAACTAAAAATATGTAGAATGTACCAAAAATGTGCTTTGATCTTGTGATCTTAAACATGTACATGTGGAAAGTTAGAATTAAGGAGTTGTCAAAAAAGGAAAAAGGCATCTTTTTTTAAACAAACTAAAAAGGAAAGTAAGACGAACAAATCGAAACGGAAAAAAGGAACCACCTTTTAACCTCAATTAGTAAATCAAATAGTTTCTCCAGCTAACAAATCTTTTTAAGTTCAACTAATATTAAACTTTTGACTTTTCTTAGCAACTCTGCCTATATGAGTTTCACATTACTGGTCACAAGTACGGATAAAGGAGGAGGATTGCAGTAAGTTAACAGCTAAATGAATCTTCAAAGCATTTGAATATAAAGGATCATATAGGGACAGTCCAACTAGTTGGGGAATGCGCATAGTTGACCGATTAAACTAGTTCGTTAAAAACAGAATAATTTCTTAACCACCAATAAAGTAACAAAAAGAACCAAAATTGATATTCTCACCAGTCTCCTCATCATCCCTGGACCTCCACCCATCACACCTTTGAGCCGTCCCCCACTGCATCCTATAACAAGTGTTCTGCTCAATCATCGGCTTCCCGCTCCAATCACCACTCAACCGTGGATTGAAGTGAAGAATCCTAGGTGGGTCCTCTCCATCAACAGTCTTCAGCCCTTGTAACTCCATCATAAACTGTGAAACCATCAAGAATTGACCTTCCCTCAGCAATGATATCTTTGGATCATGCTCCTGATGAGCCCTTTTTGGTCTCCCCACAACAGTTATATGTGAACCAAGAGTAAGCCCACATGGCAACACCATCATTCTCCCTTTCCCCAAAAACTCAGACCCTGATATTGAAATGGAATGAGGACATTCTTCTGTCTTGTTACTTTCTAAAATACTACCCACTTCTTTTTTATACAATTCAAGCTCTTTCCAGAACTTTTTACCTACCTCAAATGCCTCTTTTGCTGACTTCAAAATCCCAGAAAACCCATCATTACTAGTCATATTCACATAACTACCGTCAAAAACCAAACTTGACAAAGGACTTTTGATTTCTCTAATCTTCCTCTCAGGCTTTGATTGATTTGGAACCATAAGTGGGACATCAAGAGGTCGATTTGGGGCATCTTTTTCTTCTAACTCCTCTTCACTATCAAGCACAAAAGACTTCGAAAACTGCCCTGTACCAAAACCGTCTTGAGAAACTAAACTAAACCCATTTCTGAAAACAAAAGGAACTTCAAGACCCACCAAAAATACATACAAAAGACCAAACAAAATCAAAACTTGCAACGATCTTTGCCTACTCAGTGACATGAACAAGTCAAATTTTGCTCTTTTCATGTTTTTAAAAACTTCCCTTTTGAGCTTAAACCCTCTTTCAATTTCTAATGATCATGAAGAAATGCACAAAACACAACAATATGAAGAAAAAGAAAATGGGGTTTCTCTAAAATTACCAAAACCGACAATTTTATACAAAAACAAAAAACTTTGTATGTATGAAAGAGGGGAAAGTATAGTTTAGAAGAAGATAGAAAGAGTTAGGTCATCAAAGTATGATCACAACTCACAAGCAAGTTCAGAGAGAGAGATATATATAGAAAATGTATAGATATAGGGAGAGAAAGAGGAGAGAGAGAGAGGGGGGTTGAGGGTCGGTGGCCTTCCCGGAAGAAGAGAAATGTGGGTATCTTTTTCAATTTGAATTGGGAAAAGCTTTACACTTTAAAAAGTTGATGGAAGAATCTTGATGGAATGTGTTCCACTTTTTGTTTTTATTACGTATATTTTATTCTTGAAAACTTATTGGAAATTATTAAACTAAAAACTTTTATATTTGAAATTATTTTTTGTAAAAATATTGTTTTTTTTATAAGAAGTGCTCTGTGTTTGGCTAATTTTAATGAAAATATTTGGTTGATAGACCAATTAAGTTATTCGAAAAGTACTTTTGATTAGTAATTACTATTTTGCTATTTTTTGAAAAAATATTTTCAACTGTATTATCTCTAGAGTGTTTTAGAAAAAAAAAAGATACTTTTTTATTTTTCGAAAAACAGATTTTGTTACTTCTCCAAAGCACTTATTTTCTCCTTAAAAAAATGATTGAATACCTTCTTCTTTTTTAAATTTAAAAAAAAAAGAGTAAATTTGGCATCCTAAAAAAGACTGGTCAAATCGTCTAATACATCTTAATTTTATTTAACTATATATAGCTAGATTTTTATAACTGTGATATTCAGATCAATGAATTTTATGAAGTATTTCTTACCTTTCATCACTAAGGATCAAAGACTTTGTCAATTAAAATTGAATTAAATGAAAAAATTATCTAATATTTTTATTTTTATTAAATTAAAATTGAGATCTTGTGATTCTCAACTTATTTTATCTAAAGAAATGATTCACATTCTTGAGTGCAAGTTTTTATGTATATATTGAATTTTATTTATATTTTATATAAAATAGAGATGTTTTGTAGTGAATTTTATTAAAATAGTATATTTACCAATTTGGCAACGCAAAAGAGTTAATTAGTTGTACTTTAGCTTATTTTATATCGCTATGTCGTCTTATATGGTTGGCAAGTTATATGTTTGTTATTTATTATATTAATTAAGGTAGCAGATTAGAAGCTAATAAACTATTCATTATTTTTAATGTTAGTAGAAACTAGCAAAGTGGAGGATACACTAAGTCAAGAACTAAAATTAAAGTCACCATTTCAAGTAATTAATTATTACTTTTAGAAGCAGAAGATGTACATAAATTTTAAAGTAAATAATTGAAATTTATAACTCTTAAAACTTAATTTCTTATAGTATACTAATCAATTCACATCTTCTTCAAAACCACTACTTGAAATGGGAATTTGAGAGAATCATTATATATATATATATATATATATATATATATATATATAATATTCATATATTTTAAATTCATTGATCCAATTATTTTATAATTGCCGCGGAAAAAAATTATTAAAAAAAAAAGTTTAATATCAAGAGTTTCTTTATACTCAAGGCTCAAGTATGATATATTTAATTAAGGAGGAAAGAAATTATCTCATCCTACCCTTAATGGTTAAAAAAAGTTATTAAGTGGCGATCTTAATTGGTGATTCTCCTATTGAAGAAATAGGATAGGTAAAATCTTTGTATACTGATAGAACGGATATAAAATATCAGATTCGTCTAAATCTAGCATTTTTATAAATACAATAAATTCAATGATGAAAAAATATTAAACTTATAAAGCATAAATCATGTATTTGCCATTGATAATGACAATAGATTTTTAATACTATTAAGCTAAATTGTTTTTACGATACATGTGTATATGCAATTTGATTATAGATTTTGACATCCAAGTTGTTGGTTATCATATAAAAAGAGTTTAATGAAGGTGGGTAAATAAAAAATGTGAATAAGGAAAATAAGTCAAAAGTCTATGATTGTATATGAATAAAAAAAACAAGGAATTGTTAATGGAAATCCGCCACTAGCTTAATTTGGGTTAATGTGCTATGCTAGTCATAGTCACTGAAAATCTATATTATAAAAAAAAATTGAACTTATATATGAGAGTTGTACGTTTGTTTTAATACGTCTAAGTGATGTAAATTTAAATCTAAATTTAAAATAAATATTATTTACCTAATTAGGAAAGAAAGTCATACCAATTGACATAATATATTTATTTAATTATTATTTCTATATCAAAAGGTACCGTTTAGGCTAAAAGAATTCAATTAGATCCTCTTGTCTACCCTTAGCTACTCTAAACCAAGTTGTTTTCCATCAAAAGGTACAATTTAGTCGAAAAGAATTAAATTAATTCATGTTGTACATTTGATGAAATGAACCTTCAATCATCATTTTCTTTCGAAAATATAAATTACAAATTATCATGTTAAGAAAATAACATTTTGCCACTAAATTTTGACTGAATGAACAATTCTTATGACTGCATAGGTTATGAGTTATAACAATATAGTTGAAATTGAATCTCACAATGTTCTTTAATTTTTACTATCTTTTGGATTGATTTTTTTTTTAAAAAAAGGTTTTGTAACACATGACTTTTGTGGAATAATATAATGATTATTTTTTTTAATAAAAAGGACATTTACAAGAACTTATCATAAACATAAGACGATTAGATAAAGCCACGTTGTTTGAGAGGTTAAACCTTTTTATTAAAACGGTTAATTATTCATTAATTTCCGATAACCAGGGTGGAAACAAATTTTATTTGTTAATTAGTTGGATATAACCCCAAAATTTTATGTGCTTTACAAGAAATAATAAGACAAGAAAGACAGCCATGTTTACAACTACCACATTATTGAACAATGGAACCCCAAAAAGTTTATTTGCAGTCACCCCCTTCCCCCCCCGCCCCAACCCCACTATTTCTCGGTAAATTTTTTAATTGTATATGGTATTTATATTTATGTTAATCTATGAATAAATTACAAATATCTTTAACTTATACTTTATTTCTTATTGCTAACTAGTATACGTGTCCGCGCGTTGTGCGAATAATTAAAATATAATAATTTTATAATTATATATATATATATATATATATATATATATATATATATATTATGTTGAATTTTTTTAAGGATAATCAAACATCAAATACTTTGAATAAATTTACGTGTATGTACTTTATTCTTTTTATATCATTTGAATAAATAACTATGTTAATAATTTATTAATTCTAACATTCCATATGAAATATTTGATATTGATTAAGTAACATCTTGATACATTTTATATATGTTTTATTCAAAATATTATTAATTGTATTAATTTTGTGTAAAACTATAATTAAAAAATTGACATAAATGTAAAAATAATCATAATTAATATTGTTATTAATGAAAAAAAATCACTACTATGATAAATAGTCTTAAATTCGTAAAAATTCACTTCTTTACGAATTCCTTTTATATAATTGATATAGTCTTAAATTTGTTAAATGACTTATAATTGTGATATTGCTTAAAGTAATATTATGATAAACATAATTTATTGCCTTCTATGTTTATGATAGTGATAGGTAGGGTTGTTCATGGTTATGGTTATAAAATCAAACTGAACCGCAATCCGAATCAAACCGATTAAAAAATCGATATTTGGTTTGATTTGGTTAGGTTTGGTTTTAAATTTTGAAAAACCGATATTATTTGGTTTGGTTTTGATTTTACTAAAAATTAACTGCAAAAATAACCAAACCGAACCGAGAAGTTATATATATAAATTTTATAATTATTTATAAATAAAATATTAGTAGTTTGATAGATTTTAATTAACTTAAGTCTTTAATTTTACTATTTTCCGAAGCCCAACATTTAAATTTTAGCCCAACTATTATAACCTTAAGTCTAAATCCCTCAATATTCATTACTTAAAAGATCACACTTTCTATGTTCTTTATAAAAAAAATTAACGCAACATTGAATAATTTAAAGCTCAAGCTAAAAAAGATGGTAATTGATTAGTTTTGACTATGAAATGTTGTTTTTTTTTTAGAAGTAAATTCTCAATATTTTAAGGTGTAATTTTATTGAAAAATCTATTGATAAAATGTTGAGATCTCCAAAATATTGAACCAACTTTATGTTATTGACAATGAGTTTTTTTAGTTTCTGAAACTTGGTACATTGGATGAATCACTTTGTTCGTGTAATAGCTTATTTGTGAATTATTCATGTACTAAGTGTTTGTGTCTATCGATATGCATATGTCCTCAACAAACTTATTACTTTCAAACCGAAAAAAACCGATAAAAACATAACCAAACCAAACCGACGATAACCAAATCGACGGTTATTTTTTTGATTTGGTTTGGTTTGGTTTTAGAAATTTAAAAACCGATTTAAATTGGTTTGGTTTTGGTTTTAACTAATAACCGATCCAAACCGAACCATGAACACCCCTAGTGATAGGTATTATCAAAGTTATAATAAACATAATTTAATGTCATCTATGTTTATGATAAGGATAGGTATTATCAGTTTATAAATTTTGGTATGACAATTTCTCATTTATCTTGTGCTAAGGTCGAAAATTTACAAAAAAATAAAAATAAAATTAAGAGATATGAATTAGTATAATGAATAAATTATTAAATTCTAATAAAATATTATAGAAACAAACCTCTAGCAATTACTTTGAAGTAATTTTGGTGTTGCTTTTCTACTTTAAGGATCTTCAAAACATTACAATCTTACCTTTTTAATTCGACAACATAAACCCGAAAAAGAAGAAAGAAATTAGCACTTGAATTCAGGAATTTATTAACAAAAATTAAGCATAACAACTACAGATAAAATTAAAAAAAAAAGGAAAATACAAAAAAATTGAGAGAACAACTTGTAAACAATGATTTTCTTTATCAGTAGTATATATATAAAGTGTTTGAATTTGACAACATAAACACGAAAGAAATATAAAGATTAGCACTTGAATTCAAAAAAATTAAGCACAATAATTATATTATATATATATATATTCTAGAACTCATCATTCTAATCAAAGTATAATATTATGGTAAACAATTTAATGTCTTCTGAATTTTTGATAGTGATAGTATTATCAGTTTATAAATTTTGCTATGACAATTTCTCATTTATCTTGTGCTACGGTTGAGAATCTACAAAAAAAAACAAATAAATAAATAAGAGATATGAATTAATATAATGAACAAATTTATCAAATATTTAAAAAATATTATAGAAACAAACCTCTGGCAATACTTTGAAGTAATTTTGGTGTTGCTTTTCAACTTCAAGGATCTTCAAAACATTAAAATATCACCTTTTGAATTCGACAACATAAACCCGAAAAAGAATATAAAAATTAGCACATCATTCTAATCAAAGTATAATATTATGATAAACAATTTAATGTCTTCTGTGTTTTTGATAGTGATAGTTTTATCAGTTTATAAATTTTGCTATGACAATTTCTCATTTATCTTATGCTAAGGTTGAAAATCTGCAAAAAAAAAAATGAAAAACAAATAAGAGATATGAATTAATATAATGAACAAATTTATCAATATTAAAAAAATATTATAGAAACAAACCTATGACAATATTTTGAAGTAATTTTGGTGTTGCTTTTCAACTTTAAGGATCTTCAAAACATTAAAATATCACCTTTTGAATTCGACAACATAAACCCGAAAAAGAATATAGAAATTAGCACTTGAATTAAAGAATTTATTAAAAAAAAAATTAAGCACAACAACTATAAAAAAAGAAAAAAAAAAAGAGAAATACAAAAAAATTGAGAGAACAACTTGTAAACAATAATTTTCTTTTTCAGTAGTCTATATATAAAGCGTTTGAATTTTGTAACCGTTTTCTATTAGTTGAAAAATAATTTTTTCTAAAAAAAAGGAGGATAAAATTGTTGTTTATTGAAATTTTAAATTTTAAATTTTTAAATTTTAAACTGTGCATCCGTGTTTCAAGGATAGTGGAGAAATGGGATAAGCTTAAAGGGAAAGTGCTAAACTGCCGTGTTTTATATTAATTTAATTCAAATTAAACAGATTGTTTTGTTAGTATATTTTCTTAAATGAATAATTTTAATAATTTTAATTTGAAAGTTTACAGAAATTTAAAATTTTAATGTAAGTTAAACAAAAAATTATTATTATTATTATTATTATTTTCAAAACTGATTTCACGTTAATAACAATATATATATATATATATATATATATATATAGGAACATTATTTTTAATTATGAAAGGAGAATGATTTCACGTTAATTACAATTAGTATATTTTCTTAAATGAATAATTTTAATAATTTTAATTTGAAAG
>JAJOOS010020127.1:0-40463 GCA_029582725.1 Solanum chiquidenum
TTTCACAAAACCCCCCTTTTTAATTAATTGTCATTTTTGTGGAAGTACTTTGACTAATCGAATATAATCGTGGGTTAAAGTAAAGTCTAAACCATTTTTCTCGTGGGATCGACCCCAACCTACAAGTTGGGTTCTTTACTTGATAACGATCGCTTATGCTTCTTTAGGTAGGTGTAATTTGAGCGTATCAAACCTCTACCTGCCTACCACCTTCCATTGCTCAAACCATATTTGAGCAATATCTTTCTCTTGATAAGAGGTTAGTTCCGTTTTTTATACCGTACTCACTCCTATGATAGCTAGCACGTTATACACCTCCTCTATGAACCCATTAGGATCCTCTTCTACCTTGGAGCCACTAAACTCCGGATAGTTCATCCTCAAAAACTCTCTCACCATGGAAGCAACCATCTGTCACGACCTGGGGTTACCCCCTAGACGTAACATAGCGTAGTTGACCCCGAAGGGGTCGCATACAAGCCCTTAGCATAATCATACACATAATGTCATAAGAAATAATGCGGAAATTAAAACTTTTTCTTCGACAAACGAATTCATTTTTTTTTCAAAATAGAAAGTAGTCTAAACATTGTCTCATTGGCCATCTATACAATCGAATACTTAGACATATAGGGATACAACCCTTACATAGTTCTAAAATGAAACTAATAAAAGATACTACTAAGATATCTACTAAGTAAGATGTTTGTCCCCGAACTTGAGGACTCATCAACTAGCTTGGAGGATCACCTATTCCAAGCCCATTGAACCAAAACTACCATCTCCATGAACCAACCCCCTACATTGTAGAAAACATAGAAATATAGGTTAGCACAAAAATGTACCAAGTATGGCAGCCATGCACAAAACCATTAAAACATGCATGAAAAGGGACATTTCATTTGAAACCATGTTTTATGCCATTTTTTAACATCATCTTTGAAATAGTTGGAATGCAATCAATAAGGCAACTCACATACATTTCATTATAACCTGAGAAATATCACTATAACAACAAGCATAGTCTCCAATATTAATATAATACACATCCCAATCTTCACAATAAATAGCCTCCAATTATATAAGAATACACGATTAAATACCAAGACCATCACATCATGAAGTAATCATCACATAAGCAACCTCTAAAGCATACTTGTGCAATGTATGGTAACTAACATGTATTTATAATGTACAACACAAATCCAATATGACATTCATACTCATTTCATGGTAAAGCCATTACCTTAGCATCCCATAATACCAACCCTACTAAGTACTCCTTTGAAGCAACCTTAGTGATGCATTACATCTTTAGACTTCATTATTTGCAATATTCATAAATTAAGGAAATAGTCATGTACATTACTCGAATACAAGGAAAGTCATGCATAACAACTATCCATTCAATATATAAACATGCATTCGAATCTCATCATAATGCAAAGGAACCATCCCATGACATCCTACTAAGTCTACTTGTGCAATGTGGAAGTGAAGTCCCATACCCCAACTCCTACTGAGTAAACTCATCAAGAAGTCATAGTAGAGTTCATGTCTCATTCATTAACTTCATTATTATAGGGAAAAGTTTCCATAACCGACATAGACCATGTGAGCTACATGTTATCTGGTGTCATATAACCCCACACCAAAATAAGACGTTCTTACTTGCCGAAGGTAGAACTAATTATATTTAGCTTCTAAGTGGATCCACTAGCTAAGTCCTATGTTTGGCACATAGTTATGGGATAGGGAGATTGCTACTACAAACCCAACGTATTGCATTAGCAGAGGAGCTTCCATCTCATGAGTTTACTATAGATGACCCAACCTATTGCATTAGCGGAGGGGCCTTTTACTCATCGTCCATATCCACTCGATACTAAGCATTATTTCCCAATTATACATAATTAGTATGGAATTGTATCTACATATGTGAAGGCATACTTTACCCTTCGTTCAATACAACTCACTACATAGCTCATAGATTCATTTAAAGGTGAGAACTAACTTTCAACCTTAGAATCATCATTAGTATGTGAGTATAACTTTCACACTAAGATCATGTGTTCTCATGAGAATAGACTTCCAATCAATACAATAGGATCATCATGGTCATGTACATTTCATGCATAATAATGAGTAAAGTTGCATATGAGAACTATACTTTAAATTAACACCATTGATACATCATATTCATGCTTATGCATGGAGTGTGTGTGTGCATGATTGTCCTCACAACGGCACAATGACAACAATATTATCAACATAGACACCTCCCTTCTCAAGGGGGTCACAACATGTACATAATATCCCAACTCATGCACGATTCACATATATTTCATTTCAGGATCTTAGACCATGTAAATCAATATATCTAATATTCATTACAATAAACATGGATAAATTCATCATAGAAACACCATCATGATCATAACATAACATTCGTATTCATATTGTATCATACTTAGTCATATGTAGGGTTGTAGGGGAGAGGAACCTTATCTCGACACTGTAATACATATGGCAAGTAAGCACCTCCACCATAAGTGTATCAACAATTAATAATTAAAATGCTTGACAAGTAAACACCCCCACCATAAGTGGATCAATCCATTCATATATAATAACTTCAAATAACATACCTTCATAGATTGCCCTTCAAGGACAAGAGTCGAGATCAAGTCTAACATCTTAGATTTGGCATAATAGATAGAAGAACATCATAATCCAACAACATAACCAATATGATCATTTTCAAGGGAATTCATCTCTACAAGATTATATCATATTCCATTCATGTCTAGGTTATCTAAACTAAGGCATTTCATCAAGAAATTCATCAACCTTAGAAGATCCCATCTAACCCCTCAATTTGCCTCTTTCATGATATAACCCTAGACCAAGTCAATTTCATCTTAGATTCATAAGGTAATCAATAATACATGTAAAACTATACTTAGATCATGTAATTACATCATAAAAAACTCTAATTCAATCAATTGAATCAACTTCTAGCAACATTCATTGTGTAGAGAAAAGCCATAGCTACGGTTGGGGGGAAACTCATGGATTCTTTATATTTGAAGTTAAAACCATCTAAAATCAGTAGTATTACCAATAATAAACATCGTTAAATCTCTAAGAACAAGTTATAAAGGAATCCATGGGGTTGAGTTGAAACCCTAGTTTTTGAAGATTTTTAGAATTGAATTAAAAGCTTTTGAGAGGGCTCCATGGGTGATAGCTACCCGAGGATGAAAACCACCATACCTTAGGTCTAGAAACCCACTAAAATCCTAACAGAAAGACTCCATCTTAAATCCTCTAGGTTGGTTTCTTCATTGGTCTTCAATGGTGTTCTTTGAGAGAAGACTTTGGGAGAGAAAGGGAATTGGGTTTTGATTGGGGGGGTCTTTAGTTGAAGTGAATTAATGAATTAGTTTAGGGTCCTATAAGTTTATATAAGACATTAATTAACCACCTATCTGACCTCCCTTAACCCCCACTTAATTAACTCATTAAAACACTAAACCTCAACTTAACTGAAAAGCTGTCAAAAATAGTCCAACCTACAACTAGCCTTCCACGGACCGTTGATTAATCTACTGGCCGTGGTTGGCTTCCTTGGTTTGAGACTATAGCTCTAAATGTTGCAGGCTCCAAGAAAAACTAAGTATGGACCTACGCCCCACATTCCCGGACCGTGGTCTGGTCTACGGGGTGTGGAAGGCATCCGTAGGTCACCACTTAGTGACCAAACCTAGCTTTCTATGCAGACTTGGGGGACTGTTTTGGGGTCCTCCTTAAGGACCCCTCGAGTGGTTTTAGGGGAGTCGTACCCAGACTTTTAATCCCTAAACATGATGTTCTAAGTATGGGAGTCACTTCTATAAGTTTTCACCCTCATACAACACTCCAAACATCAACGAAAAGACCCTTAGAACTCACTAGTTCAAATGACTAGTTTCCGAATGTTATTCTCGTTTCTTGACGTTTGACCTCAAATCTCCTCAAACTAAACTTGAAAAGCCGAATTACATTGTTTAATCAAGTTTACAACTTCAACTCACATGTGAGGTTGTAGTTGCACCCACTAGATTACCTCCAGCTTTCGTTAGGTCTTACTAGTTTCTAAGCGGTGTTACATTATCCCCTCCTTGGGAACATTCATCCCCGAATGACACTTAAATCATCTTATGGAATCAAAGACTCAAAGCCAGCAGCCCAACAAGCAAGTAACATCAAAATGGAGCACAACCTAAAGATACACCATTCATAATGAGCATCATACAAAAGGAAGAAAACTTCAAATCCAAAAACATGGTCAATGCAATCCTATGGAAATAGTACATCTATCAACCCATATGCATGACATTATCATATTTAGTTATGTTCAAGGAGGAACTACCTTCTCCTAGTCATAATATGCTCAACATACTATCAAAGAGCTCAAATGCAAGTTTCCACCTTTAAATGACATTCATTCCAGGAGAAATTTCTCAACTCCTTATTAGAACTTGCTCAAAACCCATCATATTATAAAAACATAGGAGGAACTACCTTCTCCAACATAAGATAAGTTCAATATGCCATTTCATCAAGGTCCAACATAAGTATGTTCATTAACTATCTCATGAAGTCAAAATATGCACTCATCATATACAATGAAATTCAACATGAGGAACATATAATTCATGAAGGCTCACTCTAAAACATGCATTCTCACAAGATGTGCACAACATAAGGAGAATAATGCAAAAACTCATACAATGCACATAACTCCCAAAACACATAAACTCAAAAGGAACTAATTCACCTCAACATATTTCATTTCATTGGAGAAATTTACTTCTCCAACTCAAACCATGTTTATCATAACAACTTAAGCCAAATATGCAATTTCTTCTTAAAATCACTTTTAGGCAATTCCAACCATACCCTCATGAAGTACATAGGCTATTCACTCTAAATGCACATATACATGAGGAGCATAAGACAAGAAAATTCATTTTATCATAAAACACGAATTCTCAAGAACATACTTATCATAAGGAAATCATGAAAATATATAAGTCACACATGACTCCTAAAGCATAACATAATACCACCTATGAACCCTTGGTCTCAAGCTAGAATATGAATGGAAGAAAGAGATGAGGACATCGGGATTTCAACAAGTCATGCTTTCTAAGCACACCATCCCCTCCTTAGGAGGAAAGCCCTTACTAAAACCCTGAAATAATACTCCTTCCAAGCAAAACCAAAGACATGACCAAGCTTAGATTTGTCATCTTTGCAAAAGTCGATAGTTTCCAACAACTAGCAATACCATTCTCACATGACACAACAAGTACCAAATCCAAAAAGAAGACATTTGTACTTATTTTCCATCTTAATCAATAGGTGATAACTAATGCACATTCAAGACACCCATATACTTTCTAACCACCAACATCGGAGCACCCCATAAAGAGATACTTCATAGTTTAGCAACTCTCTTTAGTTGCTCTTCCCATTCCTTGACTCCCTTGGAACTATTCCATAAGGAGGAATGGAGGAAAAAGTTGTATATCCGGACTAAGGTCAATACCAACTAAAAGTCTATTTCTCTCTTTTGGGAGGAATACCAGCACGCTATCGGGAAAGACTTCCAGAAACTCATTCATTACCGACACCCACTCTAGAAAAAGGGGTCTTGGATTCAACATCCTTCACTCTAATACTAGGTTCATAAGGAAAATTGGGACCTAACCATCCGGATCCTATCATCAATAAAGACATACCATGCATGCAACCAATCCATACTAAGGGTCGCATCCGAACCTAACATGTCAAGTCCAACAATTTCAACAAGGTAGACTTTAGGGAACAAAGTAAAAGGGAAATCTTGTATAAACCCTCTTTTTAACATAAATCATTAACCATAGTAAAAACTAAAAAAGGTCCTATTAACTCACCCGGAGAACATCAAACCTCCCAGTCTCATAATGCATCATACAAAATAAGGTATTACCGGATGACAACATAGCACTTACACTCTCATGAAATTACCAACATACTGGTAGCTTCATCCAAAGAGTCTTCTAAGTCAATCCTAGTAGCATCCCTTTCTAAGGCCCTTACTAGGATATCACTCAAGGTTCTATATGAGTCTACTTCACCGAGTCTAAGTTTCTCAACTCACTACACCTCATAAGGGGAGATTTCAAGCAAACCTAACTCATGAACATCAAGGATACTCAATGACCTTGTTCTTTAAGAACATTATTCCCCACATCTTTCAACATACTACAAAGCTCATCATGACTTTCTATCAACATTACCTACATCCATAAGGCAATTCCATCTATACACTAGGACTCCATCAATATTCACCATCATGTCTTACCAAGTCATATTGCCATAATTGCCATAATTGCCATCGCCTCTAATCTTTTTCTCCCTCAATCATAGAAGAATTCACCCTCTTAAATAGTCACATCTTGAAAACCATCAGATAAGGGATAAGAGAGAGATCTTATAGAGTTAGGCTCTATGGCGTGTCAAGAGTAATGAAGAAGTAGGATCTTAAGCAATCTTATAGCCTCTCACTCATAAGTGTGGCGCACTTCACACTTATTAACAAAACTCTACTCGATGTGGCCTATGAGACATGAACCTAAATTATCCCAAAACCTTATGCTCTGATACCAAGTTTGTCACGACTCGGGGTTTACCCCCTTGATGTAACATGGCATAATTGACCCCGAAGGGGTCGCATACAATACCTTAGCATAATCATACACATAATGTCATAAGAAATAATGCGGAAATCAAAACTTTTTCTTCAACAAGGGAAGTCATTTTTTTCAAAATATAAAGGAGTCTAAACATTGTCTCATTGGCCATCTATACAGTCGAATACTTAGACATATAGGGATACAACCCTTACATAGTTATAAAATGAAACTAATAAAAGACACTACTAAGATATCTAATAAGTAAGATGTTGGACCCTGAATTGAGGACTCATCAACTGGCTTGGAGGATCACCTATTACAAGCCCTTTGAACCAAAACTACCATCTCCATGAACCAACACCCTACATTGTAGAAAACATAGATACATAGGTTAGCACAAAATGTACTAAGTATTGCAGCCATGCACAAAATCATTAAAACATGCATGAAAAAGGACATTTCATTTGAAACCATGCTTTATGCCATTTTTCAACATCATCTTTGAAATAGTTGGAGAATGCAACCAATAAGGAAACTCACATACATTTCATTATAACCTTAGAAATATCATTTTAACAACACGCATAGTCTCCAATATCAATATAATACACATCCCAATCTTCACAATACATAGCCTCCAATTATTCAAGGATACATGGTAAAATACCAAGACCATCACATCATGAAGTAATCATCACATACACAATCTCTAAAACACAATTGTGCAATGTATGGTAACTAACATGTATTTACAATGTACAACACAAATCCAATATCACATTCATACACATTCCATGGTAAAGCCATTACCTTAGTAACATCTAGGAAACACTTGTGCAATATGGGGTTAGCTGTAACGACCCGAGAGCACCCCCTAGTCGTTACATGCGTATTCGACCTCTCGGAGGTCTTATACAAGCCTTAGCATTCATTAATCGCATAGATCATAAAAATCACTAAGAATGTAAAAAAATTATTTAATAAAACCATAAGACTTCAAGAGTCATCAACATTTGAAAACATCAATACGCAAGCGGAACTACTAAGTCTCTTTTGCCAATCTTAGACAAGAACTTAAACGTACTAAGGGACACGGCCGTTTACAAATGAAATGAAACTTAAGTGTCTATTACAATGACTAAGAAACTTCTAAAACATAGTCCTCGAATCTTGAGAACATACCAAAGACTTGGAAGAGTGAAGCAATCCAAGCAACTCCAAAGCACAAACTCCTCCTCGTTACCACAACCTACACTTGTAGTAAAATCGAAGAAAGGGGTTAGTACAAGTACAACACACGTATTAAGTATGAGGATATGCAAAACATGCTAAAAAGGGACATTTGTTTGGAAGTTATGCTTTCATGCCATTTTGATAAAACTCATGAACATCAACATAATAGGCACCTTACCAGTCACAACCAGCAATACAAAGTCATATGCTTCACAATACGTCATAAACATACATAACCCATTTACCTTTACCATCTTGCCTTGGTCCTCCACCTTAAGTAACCCTTAAGCAATACATTTGTGCAATGTCTGGGCAACGTCCCATAAATCACCCACACTAAGGCACCACCTTGAGGTCACACAAAGTGCACTTACCATGCATACCTCAACCTTCACCAATTAATCACATAAGACATAGAAGCACATAAGCCAACAAGTCACTTTATAAAACTAGAGCACTCATCAAATGTCAATCCCAAGACTCACCTAAGTAAGACATGGTGAGGCAGCCCATACTACATGTCCATACCACACCCAAGTGATCCTTAAGACTACAGAAGACAAGCTCCATTCACATCACAACATAAATCGTTCATTTAACTTAATGCATTTAGACAACTTCATTCACTAATGACATAAGATCATCACATACATTCAATTAAACATAAGCACTTACATTCAATTCATTATGACTCACTTTCACATTAGCATGCTCAAACACCAGCACTTTCATTAATTAGCCCAATAAGACTCATTCATTCAATATCATTACTAAGACACACCAAGATCTCCCTTAAATGTCTACTTATGCAATGTCTAGATGATGTCCAATTCCACTACCTATCCTAAGTAGTACACCCTCAAGAGACCCTAGTTCATTCATTCATTAATGTGGGGGAGAGCCATAACCGACATAGACCATGGAGCTTGACATGGAATCCCGGTAGTACCCTTACCGGATGAGGGATCCCCACTTGCCTAAGGTAGGGCCATTTTTGTAGCCTTTACGTGGTAGAGACCACTAGCTAGTCCTATGTGGGCACATAGTTAAGGGATAAAAGGATTGCTTCTAAGTACCCGCATCTCAACTAACGATGGAGCACCCATCTTAAGGGTTGCTACTAAATACTCACATCTCAACTAACGAAGGAGTATCCACCCATCTTCATATCTTCTCGGTGCTAGACATTACTCCCCCACGGAGTTAGGACATTCATTTCATTCATTCATTTAGGGATAAGGATTGCTACTAAGTACTCTCATCTCAACTCACGAAGGAGTACCCATCCTGGCCCAACATCCATTCATTTAGGGAAAAGGATTGCTACTAAGTATTCTCATCTCAACTCACGAAGGAATACCCATCCTAACCCTCATTCATTCATTAAGAAAGCTCTTGGATTCAAAGATGAGAAAACCTTTCATCTGGGAACCCCATTCAGTTAAAGGACTACATTATAAGATTGTCCTTACAATAGACCCAACATTCATTCATTAGCATTAACTCCCATTATTTTCATTCATCCTTCACTAGGTGTGAGAGTAGGTAAACATAGTCTCACCTTCATTATAAGTCATTCAAAGAAGAAAACAACCAAGCATAACACATAAAGTCTCTACACAAGGTCACCTTTCATGCTCTTAGACAATACACAAATTTACATCATATCACACTACCTTCACATAATCAACATTACTCAAAACAACAACCATACAACTTTGTCTACAAGGCCATGATCACAACATGCTTATAAAGTAAACACCTCCCCACTTTCAAAGGGATCAAACCTTACAATTCTAACATCTACAACGTATATATATATATATACATATAATACTAGAATCAATAATCTATTCACAACTTCATCATCATCATAAACCTTAGGTCACAATTGCCCATTCAAGGCCAACATCTAAAGTAACACAATTGACCATCAATTCCTCATAATTCAATATAGAACAATACATAAATCAATAGCCCATAACAATCTACAGATTAATATCACATTACTAGCTCATAATCAATAGACTCGCTTTGGACCCAAAATTAGGGTTTCAAGATATGCAAGGATTCATGGAGTTTTTTACCTGAAAACCATCAATAGTAACATAAATCAACATTTGAAATACTTTCATTCAAGGACCCAAGCTTAGAATTGAAATTGGGGTTTTTAGTGTTTCTGAAAAACATTGAAATCACTTTCATTTGGCTCTTTGATTGAAAGGAGAATTAAAGATAAAATCCCCATACCTTTGAGATTAATTTTCTTAGGAAATTTTAGAAAAATCAGTAGGTACCCATCCACTAGCTTGAAGCTTCATCAATAGCTTCCATGGAGTTCTAGAGAGAAAATTTATTTGAGAGGGAAGGTTCAATGTAGAAATAATGAGGTCCAATTCTAGGTTATAGGGTTTTAATCTATTAAAATACCCTAGAATAGGTAGAATAACCGTGTATAATAGTTTCCCAAACTACCCCTCACTTAGTTGGACCATTTTAAACAAGTCAAACTTGAGTTTTATTTTCGCAGATTTCGTCGGGAAACAAGTTTGCGACGCGGAGTTGTTCCCGCAAGTTTCTGGAAATTAAATTTCGAGATAGAAGAATCCGCGATACGTCTGCGACGCGGACCAAATAATTGTCCTATGGTGGAGCTAGTCCGCGACGCGGACATGCTCCCTCCATGCACATCTTCAAGCTGCCCTGGCAGCTTGTTTGGCCAAGGGTTGGGGTCCTTTTCGGGGACCTTTAGGGTGGTCCCGGGGTGTCGTACCTGAACGTTTTGATCCTAAAAACATTTATTAGGACACTAGGGTAACCTCCACTGATTTAAGACTCCAAACAACACATAAAAACATGCAAGACTCACTAGAACACACTAGCACGCAAACAACTAGTTTTCGAACATCTTGAACGTCTCATTGACGTTTTACTTCAAACTCAACTAAACCGACATATAAACTCATTTTCAAACATTTATACAAGTTTATCAACTACTAACACACATGTGAAGCTCTAATTATCCTATTTCATTTTGAGGGGTGTTACATTAGCATCCCATAATACAAACCCTACTAAGTACTCCTTTCGAGCTACCTTAGTGATGCATTATATCTTTAGACTTCATTATATGTAATATTCATAAATTAAGGAAATAGTCATGTACATTACTCAAATACAAGGAAAGTCATGCATAACAACTATCCATTCAATATAAATAAATGCATTCACATCTAATCATAATGGAAAGGAACCATCCCATGACATCCTACTAAGTCTACTTGTGCAATGTGGAAGTGAAGTCCCATACCCCCACTCCTACTAAGTAAACTCACCAAGAAGTCATAGTATAGTTCATGTCTCATTCATTAACTTCATTATTATAGGGAAAAGTTTCCATAACTAATATAGACCATGTGAGCTACATGTAATTCGGTGTCATATAACCCCACACCGAAAGAAGGCGTTCTTACTTACCGAAGGTAGAACAAATTTAAATTTAGCTTCTAAGTCGATCCACTAGCTAAGTCCTATGTTTGGCACATAGTTATGGGATAGGGAGATTGCTATTAGAAGCCCAACCTATTGCATTAGCGGAGGATCTTCCATCTCATGTGTTTACTATAGATGATGCAACCTATTGCATAAGCGGAGGGGTAATTTCCTCATCGTCCATATCCACTCGGTACTAAGCATTATTTCCCAATTATACATAATTAGTATGGAATTGATTCTACATGTGTGAAGGCATACTTTACCCTTCGTTCAATACAACTCGCTAAATAGCTCATAGATTCATTTAAAGGTGAGAACTAACTTTCAACCTTAGAATCATCATTAGTATGTGAGTATAACTTTCACACTAAGATCATGTGTTCTCATGAGAATGGACTTTCAATCAACACAATAGGATCATCATGGTCATATACATTTCATGCATAATAATGAGTAAAGTTGCATATGAGAAGTATACTTTCAATTAACACCATTGATACATCATATTCATGATTATGCATGGAGTGTGCGTGTGTATGATTGTCCTCACAACGGCACAACAACAACAACATTATCAACATAGACACCTCCCTTCTCAAGGGGGTCACAACATGTACATAATATTCCAACTCATGTACAATTCACATATATTGCATTTAAGGATCTTACACCATGTAAATTAACATATCTAATATTCAATACAATAGACATGGATATATTCATCATAGAAACACCATCATGATCATAACATAACATTCGTATTCATATCGTATAATACTTAGTCATATCTAGGGTTGTAGGGGAGAGGGACCTTATCTCAACTCTACAATACATATGGCAAGTAAGCACCTCAACCATAAGTGGATCAATAATTAATGAATACAATACTTGACAAGTAAACTCCCCCACCCTAAGTGGATCAATCCATTCATATATAATAACTTCAAATAACACACCTTCATAGATTGCCCTTCAAGACCAAGAGTTGAGATCAAGTCTAACATATTAGATTTGGCACAATAGATAGAAGAACATCATAATCCAACAACATAACCAATGTGATCATTTTCAAGGAAATTCATATCTACAAGATTCTATCATATTCCATTCATGTCTAGGTGATCTAAACTAAGGCCATTCATCAAGAAATTCATCAACCTTAGAAGATCACATCTAACCCCTCAATTTGCCTCTTTCATGATATAGCCCTAGACCAAGTCAATTTCATCTTAGATTAATAAGGTAATCAAGAATACATGTAAAACTATACTGAGATCGTGTAATTACATCATAAACAACTCTAATTCAATCATTTGAATCAACTTCTAACAACATTCATTGTGTAGAGAAAAGTCATAGCTAGGGTTGGGGGAAAACTCATGGATTCTTTATATTTGAAGTTAAAACCATCTAAAATCAGTAGTATTACCAATTATAAACATAATTCAATCTTTAAAAACAAATTAGAAAGGAATCCATGGGGTTGAGTTGAAACTCTAGCTTTTGAAGATTTCTAGAACTGAATTAAAAGCTTTTGAGAGGGCTACATGGGTGATAGCTACCCATGGATGAAATCCACCATACCATGATCGATCCGATAGACCAAAGCATCCTAGCCAATCAACCATTCAGAATGGAACAGGTGTAGAAACTCACGAAAATCCATCCTGGCCAACCGACCATTGAGAATGGAACAGGTGTAGAAACCCATGAAAATCCTAAGAGAAAGCCTCCATATTAAATCCCCTAGGTTTGTTTCTTCATTGGTCTTCAATGGGGTTCTTGGAGAGAAGACTTTGGGAAAGAAAGGGAATTGGGTTTTGATTGGGGGGTCTTTAGTTGAAGTGAATTAATGAATTAGTTTAGGGTCCTATAAGTTTATATAAGTCATTAATTAACCACCTAACCGACCTCCCTTAACCCCCACTTAATTAACTAATTAAAACACTAAACCTCAACTTAACTGAAAAGCTGTCAAAAATAGTCCAACCTACAACTAGCCTTCCACGGACCGTTGATTAATCTACTGGCCGTGGTTTGAGACTATGGCTCTAAATGTTGCAGGCTCCAAGAAAAACTAAGTATGGACCTACGCCCCACATTCCCGGACCGTGGTCTGGTCTACGGGGTGTGGAAGGTATCCGTAGTTCACCACTTAGTGGCCAAACCTAGCTTTCTAGGCAGCCTTGGGGGACTGTTTTGGGGTCCTCCTCAAGGACCCCTCGAGTGGTCTTAGGGGTGTAGTACCCGTACATTTAACCCTAAACATAAATTTCTAAGTATGGGAGTCACTTCTACAAGTTTTCACCTTCATACAACACTCCAAACATCAACGAGAAGACCCTTAGAACTCACTAGTTCAAATCACTAGTTTCCGGATGTTATTGTCGTTTCTTGACGTTTGACCTCAAATCTCCTCAAACTAAACTTGAAAATCCAAATTACATTATTTAATCAAGTTTACAACTTCAACTCACATGTGAGGCTCTAGTTTCACCCACTAGATTTAGTCAAGCTTCCGTTAGGTCTTACTAGTTTCTACGGGGTGTTACACCATCCCCCTTATTGGGTTAGATGGGACCATTTCCTCCCTATTGGCTTGGGATGTCATAACTGGAGCTTCAGTTGTCATGTATTGATCTTGAACTGTCATATATTGGGTCAATTCTAGCAAAACTGACTTAATATCCACATTAGTCATATCCGGAGGATCAATATATAGGATCTTGAGGAGGATCTTGGTGTGGAACTTAGGGAGGAACCTTTTTCTCTACATTGCCTTCCTCTTCTCTCCTAGCATTAGCCCTTACATTAGCCATACCCTAAAAAACTATAGGGCATAGATTAGAAGAAGGACCTACTAAAGCCAGCCTTCTTGGTACGACTTAAGAGAATGAAGAAGTGAGATTTTGTAAACATCTAATAGCCTCATATTAATAAATGTGGCGCGCTTAACATTTATGAACAAGACTCTACTAGACGTGGTTTGAGACAATCCTAGACCATTATAAACCTTATGCTCGGATTACCAAGTTTGTCACGACCTAGGGTTATACCCTAGAAGTAACACGGCATACTTGACCGCAAAGGGGTCTCCTACAAGCCCTTAGCATATCGTGAACATAAGATAATAGAAAAGTACAGGAAAATTTAAAACTTTTTACAATAGAAGTCATTTTCATAAAAGCAAGCGGAAGTCTTTCTATACTTTGTCTCAAACCATTTATTACAACTTTAGAATAAAACTCTTGGGACACAACCCATACAATAGTCTCAACATAAAAATAAAGACATAAAGGAAATGGTGGGTTTTGTCCTTGAAGCTATGAGGACTCACCAAGATCTTCAACTCCTTGCAACTTCTAAAAACCTATATCCAAGAGTAGCACTGAATCTCCAAACCCTACATTTGATTAGAATATAGGCAAAGTATGCGTTAGTACAAAATGTACTAAATATGCTAGCTAGCATAATCATAAGAACATAATACAAGGGTTAGTCAATATAAGACATAATCCAAAATCATATGAAATACTTCATGAAACATAAACCATAAGCATTAGAAACAATATCATAATCATAATAAGCAAAGCAAAGTATCCAACATAAGCATCATATAAGCATAATTGACTCTCAGTCATCTATACCATAATAGAACTACTCTCAAGTAACCTCAAAAACATACTTTGTACAATGCATGAATAGCATCCCATAATACCACCCAAGCTAAGCATCCCTTTTTGGCCATCTTAATCAAAGTCTATATACATGGTTAAGTCTTGAGCCTTTCTTTCATAAGGGCACCATACTTCTAAGTAACCTCAAAGCACACTTGTGCAAAGGCATCCCATAGTACCCTTCACACTAAGCATAGCCTTGAAGTCATCCTAGTCATATTTACCCTCCTTTGGTCTCATGATTAGCTTACTTCATATAGACAAGGAAACTATCACCTTTAGTCAATCATATCTTGGAAGGAAACTATGGAAAAAACCCAAGCTAAACTACACTATATGAGATAACCCTTCACAACTAGCCTCAAGTCATACTTGTGCCAAGTATGGATAGCATCCCATACTACTATCCACACTAAGTACTCCTTTAGACTATCATGAATGCTCACTAGTTGGGGACTATTCCCTCTTGACTATTTGCCTCTATTCATTTAAGGTGCTTCTCTATTTAGTACAAGGCATGTCACAACCCATCAATGAACTTTAATTCTCAATTCAAGCCTACCAAGGAATAGCCCCATAATAGGCTAGACTATTCTATCATCTTACTAATATAACTATATTAAGCTAAGCTAACCACCTTGGAAGATATACTATCATGCAAGTCCAAGCTACTCTAGGAAAGGTACAAATGTTCCATCCTAGCTATCATGAAATAGTCCTAGACCAACTAAGTCATGCTACCCTTACAAGCACACTATGATGCTAATGCAAGCTACCCTTCAGAGAGTATAATTCTCAATCCTAAGCTACCATTATTAATACTAACTCAAGCTACCCTTGAAATGCATCTTACAATGCAATGTCAAGCTACACGTAGGAGAGTATGGATACTCAGTCCTAAGCTACACTCAGGAGAGTATGCGTCTTCAATTCTAAAGCTACCATAAAATGGTCTTGGCCAAACCAAGTCATGCTATCAAGAAGGCATCCTTACAATGCTAGTTCATGCTACCCATAAGAGAGTATAAATCCTCAATCCTAGGCTACCATGACTACTCCTAACTTATGATACCATGACATGCATTTTACAATGCCAAGTAAAGCTATTCCTTAGGAGAGTATAGATCATCATTCCTAAGCTTTCAATCTTGATCTTATCCTACCAAGCCAAGCTATACATGAAGAGAACATATGTCAAAACTTCAAGCTATTCTAGACTAACAAGCTTTGATTCATTTTAGGTTATTAAGCCAACCTAGAATCATTCTATGTGAGAGAACCTTAGATCTCCTAGCATCTTTATGTCTAAGTGTGAAAGTAAGAAATAGACTTCCAACAATACACACATGATCACATTGTATTAGCTTTACTCTCAAAGCCCTAACCATTATGATCACAAGCCTTACTCTCAAGATTTATTTCTTAATCTCATCGGTATACCTATAATTCAAGGTATTCTAATCACATTCTTTATTACTAGGCGATTCTAGTCATAATTGATCATAAATGTTCAATTTCATCTATACAAATCCTGATCCATCATATGAACTATAATCTAATTCAATTGACTTTTATGTGTTCCTAACCTTGAATAATTACTACACATGACATTGATTTTAGAAGATCAATTTGAATCCCTCCATTCCACCTCTCATGGCATAAACTGATAAAATAGCAAATTCATCAAATAGACTAGGGTTAACCATAAAAATCACTGAATTCATCATAATATCATAAATTAATTCTAATTCATTCATAATTAGGTATTATCCACTAGATTGGAATCATACCTAAGCACTACCCATAAAGTAGAAGGAAACCCTAGCTAGAATTGGAATCATACCTAACTAGATTGGAATCATACCTAACCAACCAATTGGAGTCATACCCAACTAATGCCACACATTGGAAGAAACCCTAACTTAGATTGGGGTTCTTCTCCACAAATTTGGGGAAATTCTAGGGGACTCTATGGGTGGAAGAACCCATAGATGAATGTAATGACCTGTAAAATGAATAGGTGAAACTAGAGCCTAAGGATTGTGTGTTTGAGTTGTAATGGGGTTCCATGTGGTAGCATTTTGTCCCAATCTTAATACACCATCTCCCCCTTGTTCAAAATCCATTACTTTTTGTTGATGAACATTTGCCTTTAGTTCAAGAAAAATAGGATCTTGGTCTTTCTTCTCCTTTACTTCTGACACTAATGATGATTGAGCCCCATTCATCGCCACTAATCCTCCTTCTGTGGAATTCATTAGTCGAACTCCTAACCGTGCAAGTCTATGCAACTCTTTCGCTAACTCATTCTTATCTTCTTCAAAATGGGTGGTACTATCTATAGAAAATCTACTCAAGAAATCAGCAAAAACATTAGCCTTACTTGGATGATAAATAATACTCATGTTATAATCCCTGAGTAGCTCTAACCACCGTCGTTGTCTGAGATTAAGCTATTTCTGACTAAACACATACTAAGGACTCTTGTGATCAGTGCATACATCAACATGAACACAATATAAATAATGGCGCCATATTTTCAAAGAAAATACTATGGCAGCCAACTCTAGATCATGGATTGGGTAATTCTTCTCGTGAAGCTTAAGTTGTCTGGAGGCATAAGCTATAATTTTGCCATTTTGCATTAACACACAACCCAAACAAACTCTAGACGCATCACAATATACAACAAAGCCTTGCGTACCGTCTGGTAAAGTCAATACTGGGCAGTAGTCAACCTCTTTTTCAATTACTGAAAGCTTTTCTCACAAGCTTCAGACCATTGAAACTTAACTATTTTCTGAGTCAACTTGGTCAAAGGATATAAAATAGATGAGAACCCCTCTACGAACCTTCTATAATATCCAGCCAACCACAAGAAATTCCTAATATTAATTGGAGATGTGGGTCTAGGCCAATATTGCACTGCCTCTATTTTCTGAGTGTCAACTCTAATCCAATCACCGAAAATAATATGGCCAAAGAATTCCACAGACTCAAGACAAAAATCACATTTAGAGAACTTAGCATACGACTCTTTATCCTTTAGAGTTAGAGAACTATTCTGATATGGCTAGCATGATCTTCCACATTCCTCGAATAGATTAGAATGTCATCAATAAACATGATAACAAACATATCTAAATAAGTTTTGAATACTCTATTCATAAGGTCCATGAATGCTGCAGGCGCATTAGTTAAGTGACCTAAAACTCATAATGACCATAACGGGTCCTCAATGCTGTCTTTGGAATATCACATTCCATTACTTTCAACTGATGGTAGCCTGATTTGAGGTCTATTTTTGAAAAACAAGAAGCACCCTGAAGCTGATAAGAAAGATCATCAATAATTGGAAGAGGATACTTATTCTTGATGGTAACCTTGTTCAACTGACGGTAATCTATACACATCCTAAGGGAACCATCTTTCTTCCTCAAACACAAGATCGGAGTGCCCCAAGGTGAGACCCTTGATCGAATAAAACCTTTCTCTAAGAGATCTTTCAACTTTTCTTTTAGCTCTTTCAACTCTGCTGGAGCCATTCTATAGGGCGGAATAGAGATAGGACGAGTAACGGGAAGAATGTCAATACTGAAGTCTATCTCTCTCTCAGGAGGGACTCTGGGAAGATCATCTGTAAAGACTTTAGAAAACTGTTTCACAACTGGAACTGACTCAATAGGAGGTTGTAACACCCCGAAGATTTCTAAGTTAAGCCCAAACCATTCTTGAATTACGTATAAGGTTGTATTGAGGGACTCTTAATTTTCTTAGATGTTAAGGTAAATTATTTATTGTGGGAATGATTTTTTATATCAATTAAGGTCACTAGAAACTCCTAGCACAAAGTAGAGTTGAATGTTTCCTTACCGATCAAGTTTTGACATAATCTTAAGAAAGGTTTTCTTGATTTGTTTCTCATTCAAGCTAGGTAATGGATCAAGTCACCAATCTTCTAAGCTTTGCAAAGATTTATATCCAAGGTATGGTAGCTCTTCATCTATGGGAAGACTTCACCCATAGAGCCCCTCAAAAACTAGATTTCAAAGCTTGCAATTTCCTCAAAAGTTAGGGTTTTACTATAAGTCATGGATTCCTTTTCAAAACCGATTTCAATGATTTAATTACTTTATATTATGATCAAATTGATGAATTACTACTTTTTTCATGATGAATTACCCAAGAATCCATGAATTCCACTATTTCCCCAAATTGGATCACAAAGTGTGGTGTGGATTGATGTTAAAAGAATGTTATAGAATTATGAATATGATGAATTCATTACTTGAATTAGGTTATTATACATGTCTAATGTATTTATTCTAGATGTGTTGATGAATCATGATATATGGTCCTTGAAGGGCAATTTATGACGTTATGCATGTTTATGAAGGTTATGTATATGTTTTAGGCTTTATTTGTGAATAAAGTGATTATGACTATAATGTAATGGTGGTGGTGTTCAAAGGCTATTCTCACATACACAAACATATTAATGAAGGACTAATTGAGTTTCTATGATTATGCTAATGATGATGTGTTGATTAATAGGCTATTCTCAATTGAACACTAATGAATGATAAAGACATGCTGTGAAAGGTTTTCTCACAATATGGGGATTCTTAGGATGAAAGGTTATTCTCACCTATTGAATCTATGATCTATCCTATGAATGATGTTGGATTGAGTGTTTATACATTTTTCCATAATAATGAACTCAAGTAATGAAATGATAAGTACTCCATAGGGAATAATGCTTAGCATCGAGTGGAAAGTGATGAGATGGAAGCCCTCATATGAGTTGAGGCGGGGTTAGTAGAAGCAATCTCTTAAGATGGATGCCCTCACGTGAGTTGAGGTGGGGTATCTAGTAGCAATCTCTGTATCCCATAACTATGTGCCTACATAGGTCGTTAGCTAATGGAGCTTCCACCTAAGCTAAGAATGGTTCTACCTTAGGCAAGTAGGGCAACCCTTTTCGGTGTGGGTAACACCGGATTCCATGAGTTGCTCACATGGTCTATGCCTATTCAGGCTTACCCACACAATGAATGTTTATGAACTATGGCTTCTCAAGAAGCACTACTTAGTGTGAGTGGGGGTATGGGACTTCATTCATGCATTGCACAAGTAGGCTTTGAGAGTAGTTATGGTGTGTTTCTTTTATGCTATGAAGGTTTATGATTTTATGCATGTCTTAAGGTGAGGTGTTGTTATGAGTTGCTTTCCTTGATATGAGTTGTTAAATATGAATGTTCCTTGTCCACGAATATGTGAGATCAAATAATGTTAAGTATGATTAGGGTGGCCTAAAAGTGGTACTTAGTGTAGATGGGATTATGGGATCTTTATCTATGCATTGCACAAGTATAACATAGGGTTGCTTATATGATAGTTCTATTATGATGGGATGATCTTGGTAGTTGACTATGTGCATGAACTATGCCTTTAGACAGTTGATGTTGCAGTATTTCTATGTCGCGGGCTATGCTTATGATTATATTATTGTTGTTTATGCTACGATGAACCATACATGAATTCTCTTATGAGCTATATTTTCCAACTATTTCAAAGATGATGTTCAAAATTAGCATATGCAGGTTTCAACTAAAATGTCCTCTTTAATCATATTTTAAAGGTTTTATTGCATCTCTATCATACTTAGTAAATTTTTTAACTAACCCATATTTTTCTACATTTTTCTATAAGTGTAGGGATTGGAACTCAATTTAATTCCCCTTGTGGCTAGAGCTTGGAATTGATCATTCTCCTTGCTAAGTGGTGAGTCCTCATGATTGGAGGATGACTTATCTTCATTTAGTAATTTCATTCTAGTTATTTCATTTAAGACTTCAATTGTAATAGATGGCTAATTGAAAAAATGTCTAGACTTCCGCTTGCTTTTATAGAAGACTTTAATTGTAACAGAAAAAGTTTTAATTTCCGCACCATTTTCAATTATATTATGTTATCTTATGCTATGAGTCTTGTATGAGGCTTTTCGGAGTCTTATATGTCGTGTCACATTTAAGGGGTACTCATGGGTCGTGACAAACATGGTATCAGAGCACAAGATTTTGGGATGGTTTTAGGTTGTCTCAAACCACGTCTTGTAGAGTCTTATTCATAGTGTGAAGCACGCCATATTTATGAATATGAGGCTATTGGATGTTAGGAAATCTCACTTCTTCATTTCTTTAAAGTCGTGCCATAGTGTTTAGCTCTATAAGGTCTCTCTCCTATTCCTTATCCTATGGTCTTCAGGATATGAACACTTGAAGGGCTCATACTACAAGGATTGAGGGAGAAAAGGTTGGTAGTGATGTCAATTATGTCTTTGTGACTAGATTAGGCTTGATATGATAGGTTTAGATGATATCTTTCGGTAAAAATGGGTTGCATTATAGTTATGTTTGTTTGTTTGTAGAACCTAACTTAGTCACGATGAGTTTCAGGGTGTGTTGGAGGATTTGATGAATAGAGTTATTAAGTGTTGCCTAGAGATGTTGAGTGAGTAGACTCATTTAAAAGAGGGTAGAATTTTACCTCTCCATGGTTTAAAATCATTTTGTGTTAAGGATTAGTGATAACTTGGGCCAACCTTAGAGTTGAACGAAATTGTGCTTAGAAAAGTCCGTATAGGTTTACTCCCAAGGGGGAGATGATGTGCCTAGATAGCAAGGTCGTTGAGTGTTCTAGACGTTCATGATTTAGATTTTCTTGAAATTCTCACCTTGAGAGGTGTAGTGAGTTTGGGAAGTTTAGAACCCGGTAAACCTATTATGAGTTTTGACTATGCTTTGAGAATTCTTGGAAGAAGTGATACTTGATGTGTTAGTAGGGGTTTACCCCCAAGGTGGAGAGGGTATGCTTAGAAGGCAAGATTCGTTGAGAGTTCCGATATTCTCATCTCTTTCTTCTATTCCTATTCTAGTTTGAGATGAAGATTCCCTTTTTGGTCTTGTTTTATGTTTTGTGAGTCATGTGTATTTTAGATATTTACATGATTCCTTATGTTATGCATGTTTTTGAGAAGTTCATGATTTATAAGAAAATGAGTTTTTCATGGTTTATGTGTTCCTCATGTTGTGGATTTAGTATAAATTGCATATATGCTTCATGTGATGAGTTGACGAACATGCTTTAATGTGATTTTGAGAGTAATTGCATAATTGGTTTCATGTTAGTAAGTTGAGCATGCTTTTAGCTTCGAGATGGTAGTTCCTCCTTGACCATGAGTAAATGTTAAAATTTCATGCATGTTTGTGTTGTTAGATGTAGTTCCTACTCCCTTGTGTTGCATTAAACATGTTTAGCTTAGAGTTCATGATTCCTCTTTGGTTGTGTGCATTTAGATGTGTTGCATTCATGATGGGTTGCTAGTCTAGAGTCATGACCTTAAGAAGTGCCTAGAATCCCATTCGAGGACGAATATTCTCGGGGGGGGGGGGGGGTATTGTAACACCCCGAAGATTTCTAAGTTAGGACCAAACCATTCTTGAATTGCATATAAGGTTGTACTAAGGGACTCTTTATTTTCTTAGGTGTTAAGGTAAATTCTTTTGTAACACCCCATATTCTACGTGTACTAGTTCTATTTATATGACGCTTATAAATTGCCTTGTGGTATAGTTATGGACTCGATTTCCAATGCGACTAGTGACAATAGAATAGGTTTAAAGTTGCAGCACCCCGTGCCTTCCAACACATATACGAATAAGTGAACTCAAAACCAATTCAAACTCGAGATAGTAAAAGGTGGTATTCGATGTAAAATACAAAGTGGTCAAGTGTGTATTAGTGCTACAGTCTTGTAAAGAAACTAAGATTGGGAAAATGGCCTAAATTAAGTGAGGTGCTTGCTTGACTAAACTAAGCTAGTAGCTGACAAGTAGGTTATGCACCTACTTAGAATTAGTGGACTGCATTTTAAGTAAAAAGGGCAAGTAGGTGATGCACCTACTGAGAATTAGCGGACTACATTTTAAGTGAAAAGGGCAAGTAGGTGATGCATCTAATTAGAATTAGTGGATTGAATTTTAAGTTAAATGAGGCAAGTAGGTGATGCACCTACTAAGAATAAGTGGACTGCATTTAAGTGAAAAGAGTAAGTAGTTGATGCACCTACTTAAAAACTTGTGGCAGAAATTAAGGAGGTGATGCACTTGCTTGCTTAAAAGTAAAGGACCATATTATTTCTCCAATTTATTAAGTGAAAACGTCCAAAAGGTACCTCTAAAGCACTCAAGATCATCACTTATTCTCCAGAAAATTGCTCCCAAGGAAAGCCATACTTGCTCCAAGAGTTTTGGTCTATAGCTTCACCATTGAAATCTGAAGCAAACCCTTTGTTTTTAAAATACAAGTTACTAGAACATATACCATCCTAAGTTAGAATTCAAGTGAATAATCTGATTTAACATCAAATTAAAGGGGAGAGGACAACCTAAACCTTGAAGAATCCAAGTCTTAGCAAGTGAGGATTTTGTCCAGCAAGGTAAGCTATGGAAATTTTCATCCCTCTCTTGTTCTTGCATTGTTTGTGAAATTTTTTATGTGTTAATGTACTAAGGAGTGTTGTCTCTATATGGTGTGAACTTGATAAATGTTCAGGAAGGAGTTGCTGGTTGGGAAAGCCATGGAGTGGAGTCCCCTCAAATTTTGATTGTGAGCTCATTTTAAGCATCTTAAATGTAATGTTAGTTGGAACTCACGCGATGTTGATCGGAAGCCATATGTTCATATTGCTATTTCCACATTGTGATTCTTAGGGACTGTTTTCTGTATCGTAAAATAAGGGGTTGTGGCTGGATATGTGCAGATAAGTCATGGGAACTAGTTATATGATGGAACATTAAAAGTGTAGTGATACACCACTTAATTGAGTGTTTAATGAGCTTATTTCCTGCCATCCTTCTGTATATTGATTTCCAAACATTATGAAGTGTGAGGTGTTTCGGAGGACCATATAATAAGGTTTTATAGTATACGAAAATAAATTCGGGGATAATGGGTGGGAAGAACACCCTTGATGGGATCAATTATAGACTTACTGCCAAATACTATTTTTGTCTGATCAAGTAGCCCAAACTTGTTTATCAACTACTAATGCTAGTTTTACTATTTACTCCATTGTAGATAAATAATCTGAAAGGAAGACGGTTAACTCATTGTAATATCCAAAGTTGTGCAACAAGGTATGTAATGTTGTTCGATTTCCTATTTTTTGACATGAATCAAACACTTGTAAGCTTTCTAATTGCCCTTGGTAGTGATTGATCCATAGTTGCAGTTCCTACTCCCTAGAGCATTAAAGTGTGTACTCTAATATGATTTTATTACTAAATGTGTGTGCTTACTCTACCAAGTATTAGCATGCAAGGTTTAAATGTGTTTCATTGTCAAAGTACCCTTGGCAAATATTCCCCTTATATAAATCAAAGTGATCCTAGATTACACATTGTACATATGTTTATATGTTGGATATACAATCTACCTATATCAAACCAACTTGCTTCAATTTTCTATTCCATCATATATGTCATCTTGTCACATGTTCATATGTTCCCTTTATTTGTTATTACTCCATTGTGTTAGACTATTATGGTACCTCACAAGATCCCTACTTGCTCTATTGTACATTTTATATGTACTTACTTGGAATATGTATTTGTCCTTAAGTGGAATCTGCCCACGTTCTCCCTTGGTTCCACTTTCATGTGTACCTTGTATTTGATATTAGTTAGTGAGTATTTGGCTACCATATAGAGTTCAATCTCTTGGCTGAATGTCAAATGTCTTCACTTGATATGTGCTTCAATTTGAGATGTCAAAATGCTTAGTGAGTCAGATAAGCACCTAAGTATTACATTGGTGTCACATTTGCTTCCCATGTCATTGTTATTATTGTAAGTATGTATTCACATGTCTTGTACTAGTGGTTCATAGTTCCAAGTCTCAACAATGATTATGACCACCAAAACAACAATCTCAAAAGAGTTATGATCATCAAAAGAATAATCTCAAAATAGTTATGAACATCAAAACAACAATTTCAAAGATTAAAGAATCTAAGTGAAGCAATATGTATAATGATGGGTGGCCGCCCAGGGGCAAATGCCTAGCATGGATCGATCCCAATTGGTATGGAAGGGTGGCAGTTCAGGGGCAAAAGCCTAGCATGGGCCCATCCCAATTGGTATAGAAGGGTGGTAGCTCAGGGGAGAAAGCCTAGCATGGGCCGATCCCAATTGGGTGAATTATGAGGACAGCATCCTAGGGGTTAAATGCCTAGCATGGGTCATCCTCTTCTACCACTGATCAGCTGGTCATTTGTATCATATGCCTTATAAAGATTAGAACGCACAGAAAAGTAAAGAAAAGAATGTAACATACACGATCCCAAAAGTACAAGCAAAGGTGGTGTCTAATCCTTACCTATTTGTATTTGGTTTCACTTGAGCTCTCATTTTACATATGGTTGTATTATGTCTTACATATTCAGTATATTCTTTCATACTGATGTCCGTCTTTAGGGACGTTGCATTCCATGTTGCAGGTACATGTACTCAACTAGTAGATCTCCCCCATAGAAACACATGATACTTAACGATTGTTGGTGAGCTTCAGGTTAATTCAGGTCTTTGCCGAGTCTTTACTATGCGTATTCTGATAGTTGTACATTCATGGATTCTAGTAGAGGCTTTGTAGAAATTTTAAAACTATTATCTATAATCATAGTTTTACCTGTCACATGTATTCGTTCAGCTAGTCGACATGTGTTGTATATGTAGCTTCTCAGTAGCAAATGTATATGCATAGTAGTTCACTTTCTCGTCATAGGTCACTTGTAAATCATGTGTTCATAAGGTACTTGTCCGCCTAACCTAGGGTGAGGAGTGACAAAAATGGTATCAGAGCAGTTCGCCCTACAAAGTCTACAAAGCCGTGTCTAGTAGAGCCTTACTTATGAATGTGTTGGGTGCCACATTTATAATTAGGGGCTGCTTGGACATTTAGAAAACGTTAACTTCCTTCATAATACAGATCGTGCAATAGAGCAAAGTTAAGAAGTCAATTTCCACTTGTACCTGATCATGTTATTCATATTATGCTTACTATGGTTAAAGTTATTGGTAGCTAAAATGTCAACAAGACTTTATTAAGTTCATTTTAGTCGATCGTCCTACTTTACAAGGTATATAAAGACCTTTATATTATTTGCATCTAAAGTTGCATTTGTTCCATTTGTATGATGTTTGTTCAGTTGAGAAATATATAGTATGGTTATCCATATGCTTTAAAAATGATGGGTTACCTTGTTACATCTAGGAGTTGTAGCATTTCAAAGCACATCTTCTTAGGAGGATGTAACCAACTCTTGAGTTCTATATTTCCTCCATATTTACAAGATCTATTCCTATAGAGGACACTCATTCTTAGTTTGTGATATACATAGAAATTTCAGCATTACACATGTACTCGAAATTGATGTTGTGGAAACCAGTTTATTTTAGTTGGAAGAATGCAGTGGCACAATATGATAGGTGCATGTATCAGTGCAATTGTGTTACTAGAGAGGTACCTAGTTGGCTGACAAGGCCCAAATTTTCACAATATATCATCCCAAATATGTTAATAGTTGGCGTTTTATATTGTAAGTGCCAACCACCCCTAATAAGTACTAATATCATTTATATTCTTTTCATGATTATAAAACTTAGGGATAAGTGTGCTAATTGCTACAAATGATATATATGGCAGTTCCTACTACAATCTATATTTTGGCTAAAGAGGATTAGTATATGACCAAAGGGTAAGGTTAATAAAAGGAAAATTGATTGGTTAGACCTAAATTGTGATTAGTGAGGTTGTACATAGTGGGATTAGAGTACATGAAGCTACTAGTTTTGATTAAAAGGTACTTGTTAGACAGGAAGCATGTGAGAATGAAGCTTAAATGACGCATACCGAATATGTACGTAGAGCTTCTAGTTAGAAAGAGATTGTACATGTAAAGTCCCCTAAACATAGGAGTAGGGGTGAGATAAGGATGCTATAGAAGAGTGAGATAGATGGTTATGAAAGAGTGATTGCTACGTGTATGAGGCAAGAATAAGGTATCAACCTTCAACCCTAACAAGTTATAAAGGTGCACCTGGAAACAACTTTGTGAACCTTTGTTAGATAGAAAAGTCATTTTAGTATTGAGTCAAGTCTTGATATTTGGTCTTGATAACAACAAGAAAAGAAAAAGGAATAGAAAGCTTACCTGGATAGAAGATACATGGACCTAGTTCATCTACATCATTAGTACAAAAGAGAAGTAGAGCATTATACACATGGATAGACTTCCATCAAATTGAATAGAGCTACTACATGATTCATTTAATATATGCCTACAATAATTCATCAATCATAGTCCAATTAAGGGAGAAGAAAAATTCATCATATGCTAGTTGTTCTTACTTGATATCTTGCATGGGAAAAAGAGTGGGAGTACCCTCAATTGTTATAAAAAATGAGGAAATCTATTAGTATGGCCAGACCTATCTAGTTAAGCTCAAAGCGGCTAACTCTAGGACGTTATGATTCATGATATAACTTTGTAGGTACCTAACATTAGAGTTCATGTTTTATGGTCCGTTCAAGCCATTGAGTGTGACCAGCCATTGAGTGTGATGTAACACAAACTAGTAAAAAAGGTAAAGTTGACCTCGGCCTCCTTAACTATAGTATTTATCTTGACCTAGAAGGAAGCCAAGTTCCAATAGCAGAACATCTATAAGAATTCTGAGGTGATTGAAGAAAGTAGATGGGAAAATCAATTGTATGTGCTTTGAGGTGAGTAAGGAATATGAGCAGAACTATCCCACCCGTGACCTAACTCTTAAGATCGTGTTTTTTCCCTTAATATGGTAGAGTGGTTCTATAGGATATCTCGTAGTTTTCAAAGATGGTTTGTTATATAATTATATATGCTACATGTTCTATAACTCATCTATCTGTATGACATTTGCCTTTTATGGATTACTTTCTCACATGTTACCTAATGTCATTGAATGCTTGCATGTAAGTGTTATCCGCTTATGAGCACCCTTGTTTATTGCTATATGTTTTCGTAGGACCTTTCCCTACATGTAATTTCTTGCACCGGTTACTTCCCACATGTCATTTGTCCATATTGTGTGGGTACTGTAGGCTAATTAATTATATGCTATGGGCAAAATTAGTGCTCGTGGGTTATATGAATCGCATACCACTTGTTTACATGTCATATGCATCATAAACCATTTCTATATATATTACATGCCTCATAGCCTACTTGCTTTAACATTACAGGCCTTATAGCTTTTATGGCCATTGTGTCATGTTCTATTCTAGTCCATTTGCTACATGCCTTATAGTACATTGACACACACGCTACCTTATAGTTCATATGTGCATGTACACCACATATTTATATAGCTTAATGCCCATATATTATGCGGTTCCTTTTGTGCTAGTTTGCCTATGTGTCATACCCAATGTGACTTATTTCTCCATATACTATGCCCATCTGTGCTTATTGACTTGAGTTTTGAACATTTTGGGAAAACGTTTCCTTGTATCATTATGTAGTGAAGATTTTGACCAGAAAAAGTTGGGAATATATGTAGATTTTATCATAACCATAGATAAATTACTTAGCATAATGCCTCATCCGAAGGTGCGATATAAAACTTTAGAGTTTATATTAACATGTATGTGTTCTTATAAGACTCACCTCTGAAAAGCGTTATAAGATAAAGGAGAAGGGAAAGTAGTGCCCCGAAAGGTTAGGCCTATGATTTTATGTGTTCGTTCCACAGTATTTTAAGGAGATACTATAGTTATTCTTGATTGTTAAGGCCTAGAAGCTAAGAACAAAAGGTGTAACCTCCATTGAGGTGTTCTGGAAGGACTAGAATATACGTAAGATACTTGGGAATAAAATAAGGTAGAGATCCTAAATGCCCCTCCTTATTCTAAACATCAACATAAGGATCTGAGATCATGTGGTCCCCTTATATGATCATAAGTCCTACTAGCATTTATTCATTTGATATGTCATTTGTATGTCTTGTGTTTAGTAGGTATATTAAATTCCTTATTTGTATGAGTTCTACTTGTGTATCATCAGTGAATTATATGGTCATGAAAGGGGTTTAATTAGTCATATTCATATTTCATGAACCATATCTAGTGATATGTCATGCGATACTTTTCTATACGTGTTTTAGGTTAGTCTATAGATTTTAGATAGTCCAGTTTACAAAGGGAACTCTCACAAATCTCAGAATGAAATTCCAAGAACCAACTATCAACTACACTTGTCATTCGAGGACGAATGATCATAAGGGGGAAGGATGTAACACTCCATATTCTATGTGTACTAGTTCTATTTATATGACGCTTATAAATTGCCTTGTGGTATACTTATGGACTAGGTTTCCTTTGCGACTAGTGACAATAGAATAGGTTTAAAGTTGCAATACCTCGTGCCTTCCAACATAAATACGACTAAGTGAACTCAAAAAAATTCGAACTCGAGATAGTAAAAGGTGGTATTCAATGTAAAAGTCAAAGTGGTCAAGTGCGTATTAGTGCTATAGTCTTGTAAAGAAACTAAGATTGGGAAAATGGCCTAAATTAAGTGAGGTGCTTGCTTGACTAAACTAAGTTAGTAGCTGACAAGTAGGTTATGCACCTACTTAGAATTAGTGGACTGCATTTTAAGTAAAAAGGGCAAGTAGGTGGTGCACCTACTTAGAATTAGCGGACTACATTTTAAGTGAAAAGGGCAAGTAGGTGATGCACCTACTTAGAATTAGTCGACTGAATTTTAAGTTAAAAGGGGAAAGTAGGTGATGCACCTACTTAGAATAAGTGGACTGCATTTAATTTAAAAGAGCAAGTAGTTGATGCACCTACTTAAAACTTGTGGCAGAAGTTAAGGAGGTGATGCACCTGCTTGCTTAAAAGTAAAGGACCATATTATTTGTCCAATTTATTAAGTGAAAACGTCCAAAAGGGACCTCTAAAGGACTCAATCTTATCACATCTCCTTCATCACTTATTCTCTAGAAAATTGCTCCCAAGGAAAGCCATACTTGCTCCAAGAGTTCTGGTCTATAGCTTCACCATTAAAATCTGAAACAAATTGTTTATTTTTAAAGTACAAGTTAGTAGAACATATCCCATCTTAAGTTAGAATTCAAGTGAATAATCTTATTTAACATCAAGTTAAGGGGGAGAGGACAACCTAAACCTTGAAGAATCCAAGTCTTAGCAAGTCCAGCAAGGTAAGCTACGGAAATTTTCATCCCTCTCTTCTTCTTGCATTGAATCTGAAAGTTTTTATATGTTAATAAACTAAGGAGTGTTGTCTCTACATGGTGTGAGCTTGGAAAATGTTCAGGAAGGAGGTGCTGGTTGGGACAGCCATGCAGTGGAGTCCCCTTAAATTTTGATTGTGAGCTCGTTTTGAGCATCTTTAATGTAATGTTAGTTGGAACTCACGGGATGTTGATCAGAAGTCGTATGTTCATATTGCTATTTCCACATTCTGATTCTTAGGGACTGTTTTGTGTATGGTAAAATAAGAGGGTGTGGCTGGATATGTGCATAGAAGTCATAGGAACTGGTTATAGGATAGAACATTGAAAGTGTAGTGATACGCCACTTAATTGAGTGTTGCATGAGCTTACTTCCTGCCATCCCTTTATATATTGATTTCCAAACGTTATGAAGCCTGAGGAGTTTAGGAGGACCATATAAGAAGGTTGTATAGTATATGAAATTTTTTTAGAGGAGAATGGGTGGGAAGAACACCCTTGATGGGATCAATTATAGACTTACTGCCAATTACTGTTTTGGTCTGATCAAGTTGCCCAAACTTGTTTATCAGCTACTAATGCTAGTTTTATTATTTACCCCATTGTGGATAAATAATCTTAAAGGAAGACGGTTAACTCATTGTAATATCCAAAGTTCTGCAGCAATGTATGTAAGGCAATTCAATTTCTTATTTCTTTGGCATGAATCCAACATTTGTAAGCTTTCTAAGTGCCCTTGGTAGTGACTGATCCATAGTTGTAGTTCCTACTCCCGAGATCATTAAAGTGTGTACTCTAATATGAGTTTATTACTAAATGTGTGTGCTTACTCTACCAAGTATTAGCATGCAAGGTTTAAATGTGTTTCCCCGTCAAAGTACCCTTGACACATATTCCCCTTATATAAATCAAAGTGATCCTAGATTACACATGGTACATATGTCTAATGTAGTGAGTCTAGATGTATTGATGAATCATGATCTATGGTCCTTGAAGGGTAATTTATGATGTTATGCATATTTATGAAGTTTATGTATATGGTTTAGGATTTCCTTGTGAATAAAGTGATTATGACTATGATGTAATGGTGGTGTTGTTGAAAGGCTATTCTCACATACACACACATATGAATGAATGATGAATTGAGTTTCTATGATTATGCTAATGATGATGTGTTTATTGAAAGGTTATTCTCAATTGAACACTAATGAATGATAAAGACATGTTGTGAAAGGTTTTCTCACAATATGAGGATTCTTAGGATGAAAGGTAATTCTCACATGTTGAATCTATGAGCTATCCTATGAATGATGTTGGATTGAGTGTTTATACATTCTTCCTTAATAATGAACTCAAGTAATGAAATGATAAGTACTACGTGGGGAATAATGCTTAGCATCGAGTGGATAGTGATGAGATGGAGGCCCTCACGTGAGTTGAGGCGGGGTTTCTAGAAGCAATCTCTTGAGATGGATGCCCTCATGTGAGTTGAGGTGGGGTATCTAGTAGCAATCAATGTATTCCATAACTATGTTCCTATGTAGGTCGTTAGCTGATGGACCTTCCACCTAAGCTAAGAATGGATCTACCTTAGGCAAGTATGGCAACCCTTTTCAGTGTGGGTAACACCGGATTCCATTAGTTACTCACATGGTCTATGTCGGTTGAGGCTTACCCCCACAAAGAATGTTTATGAACTATCGCTTCTCAAGAAGCACAACTTAGTGTGAGTGGGGGGTATGGGACTTCATTCATGAATTGCACAAGTAGGATTTGAGAGTAGTTATGATGTGTTCCTTTTATGCTATGAAGGTTTATGAGTTTATGCATGTCTTAAGGTGCAGTGTTGTTATGAGTTGCTTTCCTTGATATGAGTTGTTAAAGATGAATGTTCCTTGTCTACGAATATGTGATATCAAATAATGTTAAGTATGATTAGGGTGGCCTAAAAGTAGTACTTAGTGTAGATCGGATTATAGTATCTTTATCTATGCATTGCACAAGTATAACTTAGGGTTGCTTATATGATGGTTCTATTATGGTGGGATGATCTTGGTAGTTTACTATGTGCATGAACTATGCCTTATGATAGTTGATGTTGGATTATGTCTATGTTGGAGGCTATGCTTATGATTAAGTTGTTGTTCTTTATGCTATGATAAACCATACATGAATTCTCTTATGAGCTTTGTGTTCCAATTATTTCAAAGATGATGTTCAAAATTGGCATATGCATGGTTTCAACGAAAATGTCCTTTTTAAGCATGCTTTAAAGGTTTTATTGCATGGCTATCATACTTAGTACATTTTTGTACTAACCTATATTTTCCTACTTTTTTCTATAAGTGTAGGGATTGGCATTCAATTTGATTCCCCTTGTGCTAGAACTTGGAATTGATCATTCACCTTGCTAAGTGGTGAGTCCTCATGATTCGAGGATGACTTATCTTCATTTAGTAGTTTCATTCTAGTTATTCCATTTGAGACTTCGATTGTAATAGATGGCTAATTGAGATAATGTCTAGACTTCTGCTTGCTTTTATAAAAGACTTCGATTGTAAAATAATTTTTTTTATTTCCGCACCATTTTCTATTATCTTATGTTATGATATGTTATGAGTCTTGTATGATGCTTTTCGGAGTCTTGTACGTCGTGTCACATCTAGGGGGTACTCCTGGGTTGTGACAGAGGTGTCTCAATAGTAGAATCATAAACTCGGACCAAGTGATAGACACAACCCTTAAAAACCAATTTTCTCGCCTTAAGGTATGAAATAAAATGACCCTTAGGCACTGCTGAACTACTACTCCACTCTATAACTGGCTTATTAGGAAACTGGAACTTGACAACTCGAGTTCTACAATCTATTGATAGATAACAGGCATGAAGCCAGTTCATACCTAAAATGAAGTCAAAATCTACCATATCTAACTCAACTAAGTCAGCCATGGTACAGTTGTGATTGACAGAAATTGTATAATCACGATAGAATCTCTCAGCTAGAATAGACTCACCAACAGGTGTAGAAACACTGAAGGGCTCAAGAAGTTGCTCAGGCAGAACATCAAAATTCATCGAAACATAAGGAGTTACAAAAGATAAACTCGCTCCTGGATCTAGCAAAGCAGAAACAACAAAGTTAAAGACTTGGATTATACCAGTGACAACATCTGGTGAATCCTCTTGCTCTTGGCGACTAGTGATAGCATATAGGCGGTTTCCTCCTCCGCCAGTACCTGAAGTAGCTCCTCTATTGCCCAAATTCCCATTACCTTGCCGGTTCTTAGGGCACTCTGTCATGAAGTGACCCTCTTGACCACACTTGAAACAACTAGCGGAGCCATCACAACACTTACCTGGGTGGTTCCTACCACACTTAGCACATGCACAAGCCCAGTTACCTCCTTGTGCCACACTACCCTTAGACTGCGCATGTCTAGCTCTAAAATTCTGCAAATTCTGACCATTATACTCTCTTTTGTTTCTGGGTGCAAGTGCACTAGAAGATGATGGAGCAAGTCCTTTCTATTTTTGATGGAAGGAAGAATGGTTCACATTACTCCTTTGCTACCCGGACTCATTCCCTGTCTTAGCTTTCTTGCTTCTAAAGTTTTCTCTATCTCTCAGTTTCTCTTCCTCAACCTGCTGCATATAAACCATCAACCTTGATATGTCCATGTCCCCTATTAGCATAGCTCCCTTGCCCTCCTTTCTTGACGAACGGGACAACCCAGCAACAAAAAGACTCATCCTGCTTATGATATCCGCAACCATCTCCACAGCATATTGGGAAAGCTGGGTGAATTTCAAGCTATACTCATGAACACTTAGTGAATCCTACTTAAGGGTAATGAACTCCCTTACCTTGGCTTCTCTCAGTTCACGGGGAAAGAAATGCCCCAAGAAAGCCTCCTCAAACATAGCCCAAGTCAAAATTAGTACACCCTCAGCTCTACCCTTTTTCCACTAGTCAAACTAAGTCCTAGCAACATTCTTCAGTTGATATGCAGCTAGTTCCAATCACTCAACATCGACAACGTTCATAACCTCAAACACCTTTTGTAGTTCCTCAACAAAAAAAATTGGATCTTTAGTAGTGCTTGAACCAATGAAATTTGGGGGATTCATCATCAAGAATTCATGGACTGTCAAAGTATAAGTCTCTTCCTGTCGTGCCCCTCTTTGTTCCACTTCGTTGGTCACAACTTGAATCGACATTTCGATGGCTTCCCGAAATTCAGCATTAGTCACCTCTCATTAGGGTTGCACTTCTGGTGCATTAGTTTACCCTTGTTCTTGTGGCTCAACATTCCTTCGGGCGGGACGACCTCTGAAAGCTCTTCGTGGAGGCATGATCTGAAAGACACGCGCAAGCACGAGTTTGAAGGAAACTTTATAGATATTAATTCTATAACACGAAATGAATATGAAAGAAGTGAGATAGTTCCTAAATGTTGCAGTCTCCTAACTATAGATGTGGCGCGCTTCACACTGATAACTAGGACTTTACATACATGGCTTCACAGACTCCCTAGGACTCTTGAACTATGTGCTCTGATAGCAACTTTGACATGCCCCGAGCCTACACCCTGGGTGGGACTGACACTCAAGAACCATTGCTGGCCCCAAGCGAACCCTTGGCCTGGCTTACTACTCAGCAAAAGACTTAAAGCATTTATAGAGAGATTCAAATGCATCATTACTCAACTTCTTTAAAAGTAACTTAGAACATTTAAAAATAAAACATTCAACTTAGTCAAAATGGCAACTCAAGTCATATAACATAACAACTGAAATGCAAAGACTAAAGTACTGACTAACTGTCTATAAAGCCTCTAAAAACAATGATGGATGTTGGGATAAGACCCTCAAACATACTAACAACTGAATTACTAAAACAATATGAAAAGGGATCCTCTAGAAAGCAATGAGGCTCACTAACTGACTTTGAGTGCTCAACTGGATTAACGAGGTGTTGGATGCTGATTCTGGTTACTTGTATATGCATCATAATAAGATGCAGGCCAACTGGCATCAGTACATTGAATGTACGAGCATGCAAGGGGAAAACTAAACATGACATAAACTTGAAAGGAATCAGAAAAGAACACTTACCTTAGCTTTACTGAACTCATGGATACTCAACTCAAATGTAAAGTAAAACAACAATAAAGGTGCAGTTTATAGAAAGCATTTAAAATAGTAGATGACAACTCAATGTATTAAAGAAATATAATAAGAACTGAATTACATATAAATTAATATAATATTGTGGGAGTTTCTCTAACCGACAACCAGCACTATGAGCTAAAGTGATGATACAACGTCTCACCCACGCTGCCAGAACTGTCTTATACCTTGTCGTGATATAAAACACCTCATCTAAGTGGATCCATTAGTCTATGCTAAAAAGCACTAAGGTATCATCTAAAAATTATGACCCTTTCTACCCACGATGGCTACATGGTTTATAAAGACTTAAGTTATTATGAACTCGCCTCCATATCGATGCTCAATACTACTGCAAAAATATGCTCAGCTCATATGTTTTAAAAACAAAACTCTTTCTGTGATTTGAGGTAATTACTGAAAAACTAGCTTAAAAGCTCTCTTTGAAATCGGTGTTTCCTTTCTTGTTTAAATATGAAAACATTTTAACTCTTGGGAATACTTAGTTCCCGTATAATAATTTGAAGAAATGAACTCAACTCATTTACTCTTTAATCTCTACTCAACTCGAAACTCAAGTCTTAAAACAAGGTTAAAACATTTGTGAAAGACTTTTTGGAAAACTCTATGAACTTCTCTTGACTTGACTCTTAACTTTCCTTGAATTGAATCATGGATTCAAGGCTCATGAAATCAAGTTTATGGATGATTTTATGATGTTTAGACATACCTTAGAGTGTAGAAATCAACTAAAAAACTTAGGTGCGTTGCTAGGGAACTCGTACGGATAGAAGTGGGAAAGGGTGGAAAACCTGGAGTCCCTTGCGCTATGAGCGACGTGGGGCGCTGGAGGCAAAACTTCAGGACTGGGTTGGGCGCTCTTACTTGGGTGGCACCCCACAGCCCAAAATTCAGATCCCTAAGTGGGGCACTCTAGCTCGGGCTGCGCCCCAGGCCTCTGCCCAGAAAGCTCCGATTTTTCTTTCTCGCTTTTCAACTCTAAACCCTCTAGATTCGCTTGGTTCTTTCCCCAAATACTTAGATTCGAATAACTTACCAATATATGTAAGAATATACACACAAAAAATGCTTAATTTCTTGAATCAAACTCAAGAACTTCTCAACGACTTCAACAAACAAGATCCCACAAGAAACTTAAACAATTTCATCAAGAACTCATAATCTTTTCTTTCAAGAACACAATTACACGAAATTGAATCATGATTGGCGCATGTGTGAACTTACCCAACTCTATGTGATATCACATGCCTCGTAGGTATCACCCCTTGACGAAATCCACAAGCAATTCTTCAAGAACTTGATGATTCCTTGCTTTTTCTTCTCTTTTTTCCTCTTCTTTTCTCTTTTATCAAAACCCTAACTGTATTTTATAAAGCGTCAAATGAATCCTATCAGTTTAGATCCCATATTAATTACCAAAAAAGAAATTAAATAATAGGGTAGTGAAAAGACCATACTACACTTCTAAAATCCGATTTTGACTTTTCTTATCTAGACAGCCCAACTTCAAATGAGCATATCTCCCTCATACAAACTCCATATCGCACAAACTTGGTGGCATTGAAAAGATAATTTAAAGATATTTCCAACGGTATCTTGTAGCACAACTAAATGATCCTGAGCTAGGAGTTATGGTCGTTTGAAGTTTACCAAAAACCCATACCTGACATAACTTAAACAATTTTCCAGATTTTTCATTCTTTCAAAAAATGACTCTTTCTAATTCTAGATTTTTCACTTAGCGAGATGTTAAAATTTCCCCGTTGTTGTTAATGAATGAATATATTGTCCCCTTGTCTACTGACTTGCTTTATTACTTTGTGTATGTGTTTCCCAAGTGACCATTAATTTGCCTAAACTACATTCCTTATTTACTGAGTTTACTGCTTTTACTCTTTTTATGATGTCAAAAGGGGGAAATTTTCTTGTTGGATCTTATAATCGGATATAGCCATGCTCATAGAGGGAACTTTGTAAGATATGATCCTGTCAAGGGACCTGGTCTATTTATGATAATACATGAACTGTTGATTGGGGGATTGAGGCTAGGAATTAGTTTGTCATCATTAAAAAGGAGAAATTTATTATTTCAAGCTCTATTTGAGTATGTGAAGTTTTTATGATTGAAAAAAAGAACTCTGGACCTTATTCTAGACTAAATTGAGATTTCCATATAGGAAAAATTAGCGTTGTCCAAAGTATGCATCTGGAAAACTTGTTGTTGGTATGCGTCTCCCACAACACAACATTCCCTCAGCCAATGGAACTACTTTGTGTGTTTCTTCCCGTCCCATAACATGTCCATTCTCCATTGACACAAACCAAGTTTTTGCAAACAAAAAGGAAATTTTCTATTAAATGTAAAAGCCTCTCTCAAAGGAATATTGCTCAAGAACAGCCGGAGGACAAGATAGATTTATCATAGTACTTAGTGGTTAGGGTTTATATTTCAGTGGATAATCGTGTAAGATCTATTCCGAAGTTGTAAAGGAAATAGATTGGTTGAAGCTCTTGTTGAGATTTCTTATTATTAGCTAGAGTTAGCTATGTTGGGTTGTTGACATCTAGATAGACTAGAGCTAGTTGGCTTAGTGGGCAATAGAGTTATTGCTTAGTTTACTTTGTAGTAGAGTTGTTCCAGAATGGGGGAAGGGATTGAGAGTTTAATTCCTATGTTACAAGAGTTTGTAATATGATGTTTTTCTCTACTTTGAGTGAAATAGAGATTCAGTTAAAATTATGTGAACCATGTCGTTGTTTTCTCCTCCCTTGAGGAAGGGGGTTCCCACATAAAACTCTTTTGTTTGTTTTAATTTGATTTATTTACTTTCTTCATTTATTTTTTTGTCAAGGGACCTAGTCTAGTGACCATTAGTAGATGCATACATTCTATCATGATCCAATTTGGATCACTATAAGTATGATTTTGGACAAAATTATCCAGATGTTCACAATATAATTTGAATGTAGGAGAGGGTGATGACCATAGATATTGGTGCAAGGAGACCCTTCTGTACATATGAATAATACATGTGGATCTTGAGAGAGGTTGAGGGTAGGGAATTAAGTTGAGAAGGATACCATGCACTTGCTGATGAGAGAGAAAATATATGGGCACGCAACTTGTTGAAACATGGATATGAAGTCACTCGAGATATAAGATAGATGATGGTGCCAAGCTCTTGTGATCAATATCTTCGAAGTTTCTAATTACTAGGATTACTTTGCCATGTTGCCTTAATTTTCCCTTAGTTTTTTTTGTTTCTATTTTCTTATTGTAATGTAATAGTTCTATGTCATTCAATAAATAATAGCTTTTTTTAGCTTTTTTTCTTCTTACTCTATTCTTCAAACTGGAAAAATAAGGCTTGAATTAATTATTGTGCATGATTCACTTGTCGTTTTAGGCCTACCTCTGGTTAAACGAGGCTCCTTGCATTTAAAGCATTTATTTTAGAAAAACAATGTGGTTATTATCTTAATATATTCAATGTTCTAACTTGATTTACTTTTCAATTTTATATTTGTCTACTCTTCTACTAAGGTTGATTTGTACAATATGTTTTTATCACACACAATCGAAAGGTGTTCTTCCTTATCCTCCTTGTTCGAATCATAAAGAAAAGATAAAGATAATTGATAAAAATGACACCACATAAATGGTTGAAACTACTAAAGAACAAAATCCATCAAATGAGTTGATCTTAAGGTTGGAGCAGAAAAAGAATGGAATTAAAAGAAGAAATGGTTTGTATGCGCAAATGAGTTAAGTTGTTAGTTGATCCCTCTTTATGGACAAGCATGGGTAATCCTCCTACCACAAATCAAGCCAACTTTCAAAATAATCCTCCACCGACTTATCTTACTTCCTATTCTCAAAATCAACCAAGCTCCACTCATATGCCTCCAAAGAATACTCAGTTTCCAAATTATCCATATCCATCACAACCTCATACATATGCCTCCAAACCTAAATATCCACATCTACACCTATAGAATCGCACCACACAACCTCCTCGATAACAAACACATAAGTCTATTCTTTCATTATCTAAATATAGATCTTGTAAATCTATTTCATACCATGTTTGGTTTAATAATTCTATTTCATCATCATTAAATATCTTTTTCCATATTATTTCTCTTAATTACCATTTTTTGGAGGTGCGGAATTCATCTAATGTCTGGCTAAAGATTTAATTATAATATTCTTTTGCTAAGTGTTTTAATCTTGATGTCTCTTTAATATTATTTTGATATATTCTAGATATAACATATCTTGGGTTCTTAGATATATTTATAAATTGTTTTCCATTAATTGTTCTAATAGTTTTATATCTTCCATAGCTTCTGTCCAATATTGTAAATATTCGTAATTCATTTTAATCTGAATATTCTATTAAATCATATAAGTCTATTATTTCATTATCTAAATATAGATCTTGTAAATCTATTTCATACCATGTTTGGTTTAATAATTCTATTTCATCATCATTAAATATCTTTTTCCATATTATTTCTCTTAATTACCATTTTTTGGAGGTGCGGAATTCATCTAATGTCTGGCTAAAGATTTAATTATAATATTCTTTTGCTAAGTGTTTTAATCTTGATGTCTCTTTAATATTATTTTGATATATTCTAGATATAACATATCTTGGGTTCTTAGATATATTTATAAATTGTTTTCCATTAATTGTTCTAATAGTTTTATATCTTCCATAGCTTCTGTCCAATATTGTAAATATTCGTAATTCATTTTAATCTGAATATTCTATTAAAT